>CAJVPT010003314.1:0-15516 GCA_910592055.1 Acaulospora colombiana
CAGAGTGATCTGCAGTAGTAACCTGCAGGCAATGAAGTTAACAGTTGGAAGGGTCTTTACCTGAACTATTAATGGAGCAATAAATCACTCTTCAAGTTGCACTTAGAGTTTTAATAGTTCTTTAAAACAGAGACAAGTGAGTTAGGTAGAGTTTTAGCTTTAGCGATACATTTTTTAATGTAAAGTATATACATGTTTAATAAAGTACACGTACCTAGCCTGATAGAGGGTTTTAAAAAAAAAAAAAAAAAAAACTATAGAAGAAGGTTCTAGAAAGTAAAAGGACTAACAAGTGGAGTGTCACTTTACAGAGCTGGAAGTAATAAGATATAGAGGTTCTGTTGATAAGGGAAGACTTATTTTCCACATTCTCATATACTATCTTATATCCTCTTAAAGTTTTCACTGTTTTTCACAGTTTTCTTGAGGAATTTTGCCTACCTCAATTTGACCCTGAATTTCTGGTAGCACAATGTTACCTGGTATCTGATTGATTAACATGAAACACATTAGTAGCTGAATGTAAACAAGCTCCTATTGGTCACCTTACATATTCTGATGACGTTCTTGATAATTGAAAGAGAAATCATGAATACAAACTCCTTCACTCCTTCAAATAAAGTTTAACTGAAGTGAAGAAATCATGAGGCCATTAAGATAGGTACTAAATTCTCTATATGATGAAAAGGTGGTTATTTGTTCATATCGAGACCTTCAACTTCTTATTATTCCAGTTAGGCAAAGTACGTGAAGGTGGTTATTTCCTTATCCCGGTTAGGCTGTAAGACTGAAAAGTAGAGGAATATAAAACACTGCCCTTCTTTAGGATTGAGAATGCATTTTCCCAGATGATGCATAGTGATATCGCAATTAAGATGAATATCAGTAAAATTCCTTTAACTAGGCGTAACTGCTGAAAGATATCGGGAGTTACACAACAAGACTGAAAAGCTATATAAAAACCTGGGGTTTACTATTAGTTGTTTTTTTTTGCATGGATAGATACAAAATCAAGACCAAAAGAAAAGAAATGTTGAGTAAAACACTGGATCTGAGTAGGTGATAAGTACCTTAGTCAGTCACAAGAAAATAATCAAAAGTATATATAGATAAGTTCCTTAGATGGTTAGGAAAAAGTAGAATATCCTAGAAGAGTTGACTCCTAATAAGAAGAGGTTTTTAGCATAGGTCCTTTGAAAGACATGAAATATTTTAATTTTCTTTTTTTTTTTTTTCATTTTCATATAGTGCATTTGTATATTTTTAGATATATCTCTTTTCTTTTCTTTTTCCTTTTTTCTTTTGTAGTTTTTCGAATTCAATTCCTTGGAGGATAATAAGCATTAACAATCTGTTGACAATAATGGGTAAGTTAGAAGGGTCTTCATTCAAAACTTGGTTCAGAACAAAATATTGTTCCCAAGGTTGCACTTAGAGACTGAAACTCTTTTGAGAATTGAAAGCCATTGACGAGTATGTCAGTACGAGTCTTTTAGTTTAGCCATGATGCAATTGCCCTATGTACTGTATTTCTATCAGTTTTCTTAATAATTAATAAACACATAGTACTGGCCTAACCATAAGTTTAAAAAAAAAAAATAAGCTAAGTTTTAAAATCTTTATTCTTCTAATTTAATCTAATACTATATTTAAATAAAGATCAATTCAATATTATAGATAATAATAAAAAGGATAATACAGTATATACATATACTGTATATATATGGTTACTTTCAAAAATTTGAGTTTACTTACTATGTTTTTATTATAAATATAAACTTTGATAATTTTTAAATCATTAATAATACAGTCAAAAATTATAAAATTTATATATATTTTGTCTTAATACTTGTTTTATTTCTTATATTTTTTAAAAAATAAATATATTTTAAAGTTTTATTATTATTAAACATTTTTATTTTTTTATTAATTATTATATATTTTACAATAACAGCCAATCAAAATTCTTCAAAAGTAAAAATTTGATAAAGAAATAAATTTTTCAATATAGTAATAATAAAACTTTAAAAATTATATAAAAAAAATTTTTTTTTTAAATGCTAGCTCATTCTTGTGTTGAGGTAAGTAGGATTTATTTGAATAAACAAAAGACCTAGGGACAATTGAAATGAATAACTACCCATACTGTCTAAAGATTTACAGATTAATAAATAATACAAAGAACTATTTATTTATGTCTTATCTAACCAGAATAAGATAATTATATAACCATCTAATGTCGATATCTACTTACAAAAACAAACCAAGAAGTATGAAAGTCACACTATGTTAATTTTTTATTCTACACCTTGACACTCCCTAGAGTGTGACTATTGGCTAACTCATCAAGTGGTTTATTGCTATTCCAAAAAGAGGGGACTAATATGTCAAGAATTCATCTGGGGTACCCAGCACCACTGATGTTGATAACTACCTATGTGGAGCCTTAACTTTACTAACACTTAATCAAAAATTTTTAAAAAGAAAAAAGGGTTGTGTTCAAGTCAAGTCTTTTTTGGAGAAACATAATATTGTTTAGTTGGTCATTATAAATGGTTTCAATGTATGGATGGAAGTATCAAAACCCTTCAAAAAAATACTAACCCTGAGTGTGATAGTTGTGTTCACTAGAGAAGGAATGAGAGAATCAAGTGGTTGTTTATCCAAGATAGCTTAATCCAGCTTTGTTCTTTCTAAGTAACCAATGACATCATGGTTTTTATGTCCTGTATCCATCTTTGTGACTGGCATGCAACTTATGGTGGACTCCAGGTTCTTATAGATACTGAGAAAATGTATTCAGACACATGAGGTAACCAATGGGAGCTTGTTTATATTCTTTTTACTGACATGTTTTCTGCTAGCCAATTATTGTATAAGAAACTTTGTGCTACTCAAAATTCAAGATCAAACTGAGGTAGGCAAAATCCCTCAAAAAAACTGAGAAAGAATATTTTTAGAGTCAAAGCATGACAAGAGAGTAGGTGAATGCTTTCAAGATAAGTATCTCATTATTTGAAAAGCTCTGTATTGTTTCTCTAATAGATAAATAAATAGCAATACTACAGTTCTTTTTCCTTTCAAAACTTTTTTGTCATTGGTAGAAAAGGTGTTTCATAACTTTGATCATTGAAATTCATGTTTTTATCTGAAGAAGATTGTTTACAAGAGGGAGAAAGAAGTGAGTATGACTCCTGAAGTTGTTACTTCAGGTTGGTTTAAGGAAAATGATAAGACTTTATTAGTCAAGAAGTAGAAAAACTTATTGTGAACATCTTTTTTGAGTGTGATTAGAGGATCAGTCGAAAGAGTTTATCAATAGATTAAAAAAAATATATATATACAGTATATAATAAATAAAACTAATATTAAGATATAATATATATAAATTTTATAATTTTTGATTGTATAATTAAGGATTTAAAAATTATCAAAGTTGAAATTTATAATAAAAATATAACAAGTGGACTTAAACTTTTGAAAGCAACTGTATATATAGTATATTTAACCTATAACTATATTATATTATAAAAAAAAAAATAATAAACTTTTTTTACTAATTCTCTAATTATATATAAAAAAGATATTCACAAGAAGTTTTATACTTTTTAATTAATAAAGTTTTCTTACTTTTTTTAAAACAATTTAAAACTTATTTTCAAAAATTACTATTACTTTCTTTTACTTGTTTACAAATTTTTTTAAATAAAAATTTGAATTTCTGATAATCTAAATAGATTCAAATATGATTTTTTCTACTAAAGACAAGAAAATTTAAAAGGTAAAAAGATTAACTTGTAAAATGTTACTTTTTAATATTAGAAATAACATGCAGATAGAGATTTTCTATGTAAAGAAAGGCTTATTATCCATCTTTTTATATATTATTTTTTGCTCTCTTAAAATATCCATAGTTTTTTATAGTTTTTTAAAAAAATTTTATTTATCTTAGCTTGACTTTAAATTTTTGATAATATAACATCATCGGGTTTCTGATTGATTGAATGAAATATATTGATAACAAAATATAAATAAATTCCATTAATTATATTTATATGTTTTGATAAAGTTATTGATAAAAAAAATAAAAAATTATTGATATAAACTTCTCTATTTATTCAAATAAAAGATAACCAAAGCAAAGAAACTATAAAACCTTAGAATGAATATTAAATTCCCTAAGTGATGAAAAAGAGATTATTTGTTCAAGTCAAGCCCTTCAACTTTTAATTATTTTGATCAGTCAAAGTATGTAAAGAAAATTATTTTCTTATTCTGATTAGATTGTAAGATTGAAAAACAGAAGATTGTGAGTTACTACTTTTTTTTAGAATTAAGAATATATTTTCTTAAATATTATTTAATGATATTATAATTGATAAGAATCCTTATTATTATTATTGAAATCTTCTTATCATTTTAAAACAAAAAAATATTAAGAAATTTGACTTTTTGAATAATGGAAGATATTTATCAATAAAATTCCTTTAACTGAATATAACTGCTAGAAAATATCAGGAATTATATAATATAACTAAAAGGTTACATAAGAACTTGAGATCTATTATAAGTTATTGACTTGCATAGATAAATAAGTTTTATAAGAAAAGATAATTTCTTACTCAAGTAACTAAATTAATAAAAGATATGAAAATAACTTTTTTATAGTTGAAAATAATAAGAAATACAAAATCAAAACTGAAAGAAAGAAAGTGTCAAGTAAAACACCAAATTTGATTTTAAAGTTAATAAATTAAATACTAAAAAATTTAAAGGTTAAAAACTTAACAGTTGATATTTTAAAAATCAAAAATTTAGAAATTAATAATTTTTTTTTTAAAGACATTAATAGATAGATTATTCAAGTCCTAATAAAATCCTTATTTTAATTGATAGTAATACTTGTGTGTTATCTCAATCATTATACAATCACATAAAGAAAAATGCTTGATAACAATCTTAGAAACTTTATACTTTTAATGAATTTATTAGATTTGAATAAAAAAGTCTAGTTATAGTATATACAGTATATATTGCTTGAATAAATTTAATTATACTTATAATAAGTATTCAATTGATTAATAAACTATAGTTTAATTAAAAAAAAAAAAAAAAATTCAAAAATTCCATTTTTACATTGTTTAATCAAATTCGAAATAATTAAAACCAATCAAATATGTACTGTATACAGTATATTAAAATCCGTTAACTAATATATACGATATGGTATTTCCATCTTTTTAATAAATATTTATATTGAACAATAAAATTTTAAAATTTATTTTCAATATAAATCAGTTGTTAATAAATAAATAATAAAAAACTATTGCAGTATATAAAATAAACTTTCGAAATAAATTAATTTTTTTAAAAAATAGCGTTTTCACATCTATTTCAGTCCTCGAAATAGCGACTAGCGTTTTCATCATTTAGCCGTACAAATTTAGATTACATATTATTCAAGTGTTTTTAAAGAAAGAACAGTGATAATCTAAAGGATCTCATTTTTTGGAATTAAATTTAAAAAAAAGATTAAATCATAGATTTTTCTGGTTCCAATATATCTTTATTACCTATCACAGTTCCCGAAGTTTTCACATACTTAGCAACCAATTAATTGTGTGCACCACTAATTAACAATGTGATAGCAAGTCGGACTTCTATAGATAGTGAGTGATCAACCGTCGTTTTGTGGATCACGTTTTCCTTTCCAGCTTAGACAACTGCGGTTCAACCAAATTATTTTACATTTCCAATTACAGATGCAATTAAGTCGAAACTAGATTTTATAATTGAAAGAAACTAGATATTGTTTGTTTCTTGTCGGTATCGAACTAATGGGCGGCTTCGGGATGGACAACATCTTTATGTCGCTTAAGATCGTTTGGGAATCTAAAAAGCTATGAAGTAGAAAAAAAAATGGTAAAATACACGCATATTCTACGCTTAACAATTAAGTAATTTTTTACCTTGCCACAACAAAGGAATGACTCGTGGGTAGGCGTTTGATTAAGATGGTTTTCTAAATCTGGAAGGGTATTAAACCTCATATTACAATAACCGCATCGAACTTCTTCCAACATCTTCTGGAGCCAGTAATTGATTCGAACATCTCTGCTTTTATGTTTGGCCAAGAGTTCAGTGAGATTGATGTTCAACCTTCGATTCATAAAAACCACACCACCCGCTTGATTCTCCCGGTTTTCTTGAGGTTTTTTATTTTTACCTCCAGCTTTATCAAAGCAAATGCGATTAGTTGTAACCAAAATTATCGTTGTGAAATGTAATCCCGTGCAATGATTACCTTTATTACCAGGACGATCAGCGGGAGCTTGCCGTTGCTGCTCTTTCTGTAATTGTTGACGCCGTTGTTGTTCCTCCTGCAATTGTTGTCGCCGTTGTTGTTCCTCCTGTAATCGTTGTCGCCGTTGTAGTAATAGTTGTCGCCGTTGTTGGTCCTGTAAATGTTGCCGCCGAGTACGCTCCTGAAATAATGTTTAGAGAGGTGTAAGGGTAAATATAATCATGGTAAGACCTATTTATAATGAACTTGCCTCTAATAACATCATCTCGTCCCATAACTCGCACCCGCCATCGCAACGCTTTGATTCTTTATTCCAGAGTCGACCGCAAATGTAACAACTTATTTTTTTTTTTAAAAAAAAAAAAAAGAAAGAAAAAAACCAATTAATTAAAACAATAATAATAAATTTCACTCAACCCCCTTAAAATATGAAGGAAGAAAAAAAAAAAAAACGTACAATTCCGTTTTGCATCTACAAGTGATATGATTGCACCCAGTATCCAATTGAACAATTATTTTACAGTTGGGGCATCGTTTCCACTTTTCACTTTGAGCCAATTTAAACACCTCGCGATCTTCTTGTGACCGTTCACTTTCAGGAAGTTCCCGGTATTGACTACAGGTCATACCTGAATTAACGCGCAAAAGTCAATGAGTCATCCTTATCACACACATGTCACGTGAATGAAACTTACCCTGGTGCCAAATGTCACGACACTGGAGACAGAATTTGTGATGGCAAATCGGACATTGCACCGGGCGCTGGGGCGAGAATTCTTCAGGGTCGTGGTCAAAGAGTGCGCTACACCTTTTATTCGGACAATAGACCTAAGTATTAAAAAAAAAAAAAAAAATGGTGCAGTTGCTTATTATTTGTTGAGGTTCCAGGTTCTATCATCATCACGAATTATTTTATTTGGTGATACCTTATTTTTTATTGTAGATGCAGCCATTTTTAGATACCAATTCTCCATTTCTTCACCTGTCAGCGCCTTTTCTGCAATATTTTCCGAAATTTCCGCCGTTTCACACTTTAAAGGACATTTAATAGGAAATGATACAGACTCTTCTCGGAGCATTATGGTTAAGTAATTTTTCACACAAGATAGACAAAAACCGTGCTTGCATCGCAAAATAACGCCCAGATTCGCACTACTCGTTGCCATTTTATTCATGTCTCCACTTATATCAAATGTAGAAAAATCCTCAAAACATGTTTGACAGTTGTGACGCGCCGAGAACAATCCACGACTTTGAATTTTCGTCGGGGGTTCATCCTCACTCTCGGTTTGGACGACTTTTCCTTTCCCTTTACCCACATATTCCGTTCCGGCAGCATCGTGCGAGATCTCGATCTTATCAAACCTGCGTTTTAAGGACTTGGCGCACACGAATAATGATTGACAAGATGAATGAGGTCGACTGCGAGCAATGACGAAAACTGTTCTGCAATTAACTAAATCCCTACCGATGTGAAGGGTTCCAAACTATCGTCTTCACTCTTCCTTTTCTTGCCCTAAGTGAATTCGAAATCTGCGTTTAGAAGACGTGTGATTTTAACATAATTCATAATTTCTCTGACGAAGGCTAACCGCTTCTCTACCGGCTCCGTCACTGGAATCCGTTTCCGTCGTGTCAATGCTAACATTCTTAAAAATTTGATCAATGTCACTGTCACATTTTTGGAGTTTAGCCGTGATCTTAAAAAAAAAGAATATTTAATTAACTGATTCGAAACAAAATGATTCTCACGAATCATGTCATTCCGTTACCTTTAGATTCATTTGTTCTAGTCTCTCAATCCTATTAAATATTTCCGAGGCGTACGTATCCGTGAGAGAAGGCGTTCCATTTATTATTGAATTTAGTTTGCTAGCTTCAACCACTTCCCAAAGCTAAAGATATGTTTTTTTCAGTAAATAACAAAGAAAAACGTTGGGAGACCAAGTGGGCCATTATTTCGCTGGCTAAAAGATTACCTGTAACTCTTCTGCGTACTCCAAATCTCTCTAACAAGGAACACGAAAAAAGTTACGCGTCTGCATTTGAAAAATGAGTTTTAATGTAAAAGCGCGTGAAGACAAACCTCACAAAAAGACGTTGCCATCATGTGTACAAAATCATAGAGTTTAAAGTTAGTATCGCGGTGTTCAGATTTTTGCTTATATTTGAATGTGGTTACACAGACACGTATAATCATTGGTCGATCAAAGAGTAAATATTGAAAAAAAATTTTTTTTTCTTTTAATATATACAGTATATTAAATAGTGATGATGAAATGGGCAAACTGAAAGAGAAAGGAAAATCTGGTGCAGCCACAAATTATATAACAAGAAATCAAGCCTTAAAGAAGCTTCAACTTACACTAGCGGATTTTAGGCAAGTAAGCTTTGCGTGCTCGTTCGTACAAAGAAGCTGTTCAAATAATAATTATACTTTCGCGATCCTCGAATCTAGGAGGATATGTATACTCAAAGGGATCTATCCTAGGGAACCTCGAAACAAGAAAAAGGCCAATAAAGGTTCGACCGCTCCCGCCACCTTCTATTACACCAAAGATATACAATACCTTGCGCACGAACCTGTTCTACATAAATTTAGGGAGCATAAGGTATTCTTGAGAAAATTATGCAAAGCCCTAGGAAAACGCCAGTTAAGCATTGCGAAAAACTTGGAGAGAAACAAGCCCATTTACACTTTAGATCACATAGTAAAGGAAAGGTGAATGAGAGTAAAAAAAAAAAAAATTCGTCCTTCACAGTTCTCGCGAAACTTCGTTTAACGACAGAATTGATTTCAGATATCCCACTTTCACAGATGCTTTAAGAGATCTTGAAGACGCATTGTCTATGCTGTTTTTATTTTCTACATTTCCGTCAACAGACAAGGTAAAGACTGAGACCGTGGCGAACTGTCAACGATTATCCATGGAATTTCAACAATATGTCGTGCACACAAGAAGCCTGCGTAAAGTTTTCCTATCCATAAAAGGTATCTATTATCAAGTGGAAATTAGGGGTCAAGTTATAACTTGGTTGGCTCCATATCAATTCAGTCAGCGGGTAAATGTATCAAGCTAGCTAGCTAGTTTGTATGCTAAGTTGTTCCTTTCACATTCATATAATCGACATGCTCACAGGGTGATTCATTGTGTCAACAGGTTCCCGATGACGTTGATTTTCGTGTGATGCTCACATTCTTGGAATTCTATCAGACCCTCGTTGGATTTGTGAACTTCAAATTATTCACCGACGAAAATTTGACCTACCCTCCGAAGTTTGATGCACTGAAAGACGAAGGTTCAGGGGGACTAAATGCTCTTATCATAGAAACCAAGAATGTCTCTGCATCCTTAGCAATGAATTCTCTTGGATCCGAGGATAAAGAGCAATTGAATTTGATGAATCGCAATGAAAAGGTGAGTAGACCGTGGGAGTCTTGGTTTCCAAAGTGAAACTCACCCATAAATATATAATCGAAAGGTCCAAAAATTGAAATCAGAAGAACGTTTAAAGACATTATCCGAAAAGTTGGACACCATAAAAGAGAAAGAGGTCGAAGATCATGCGGAGGATTTGGAAGCCGATGTAAGTGCGGATTTGATGGACGATTTCACCGAGCAAACCTCTACGCAGCACATGTTCCAGGATCAAATGTCTGTTTATCGAGATATTCAGTCGGCTTCGATCGCCCTTTCTGAATTTGAGCAACTCTTTTCAAGGTGCATTATTTACCTATCTCGTGAGGTTCCAAGGTATTCACTGGAGTTTGTCATTCGTGCGTTCGGCGGTCAGGTCGGTTGGGATGATACCGTCGGGGTGGGATCCCCATTCAAAGAGAACGATGATCGAATCACTCATCACATCACAGATCGTTCAATGCCGCGGGAATTGATTTTGACTCGTGCTTACGTTCAGCCACAATGGGTTTACGATTGTGTCAATGCTAGAAAATTACTAAGAACGAAACAATATCAACCTGACAAAGTTTTGCCGGCGCATCTCTCACCATTCGTCGAATATAAGGATGGCGATTATTTACCTGAAGGAATTGATGATGGGTTCGAAGGGACCGTGGAAGAAATTGAGATGCCAACCTCGCAACAAAAAATTCAAGATGATCGAAAAGATGAAGGTGATGGTGAAAACGAAGATGAAAGCGAGGAGTCTGAAACTGATCTCCCCAACAACGACGTTGACGATGAGGTAACTTTACCACACACTTAGAATTTAAATGAACAAAGTGATCACTAACAATCATCTCAAACAAACACATAGTCCGAGACTGAAGAATTGATTCACCAGAAGGAGCTTGAAGCAGAAACAATTGGTATACCATTCTCTAAATATCAAGAAAATCGTGAACGAACCGAAAAACAAAAAAAGAATACCATCACCAGCGAACGTGAAATTTCCTCTCACACTCTGGCCGGAAAGAAACGCGGTGCCAAGGAAATTGAAGAGGAGGAGAACAAAGAATTGGCAAAGATAATGATGCCAAAGAAGCAGAAAAAACTCTACAAGAAAATGCAGTATGGAAAGAAAAGGCAAGAGGAAAAGGTCTTAAATTTAAAACGGAAGAAAGAGATCATAGAACAGAAGAAAAGAAGTGGTGTCATCAACCCGAAGAAAGGACAAGAGAAAAAGCGATAGAACCTTTTTTTTTTATTGACGATCATATGATCTTTAGAATATGCTTTTTTTTTTTTTTTGTTTTATTAATACAGTTTATGCTGAACTACCAAAAAAAAAAAAAAAAAAAAATTGAGAACACGCACAGTGTACATCATTCTTAGCAATAAAATTAATTAATTTTTTTGTATACACAGAAGATGGTGTACGATCTCGGCTTAATATTAAGTAAGTAATAATCTTCAATGTTCATAAGGATTTTACACGAAACAGACCACTGTGATGTTGTGCTCACAATTAATGAGATGTATATAGGATAAATGGTGGATATAATGAAAACATTATTATTGAGGGATTTCAGAGAAGCTCATCGTTTTTTAGTCGAACTGAACTCAACATCATTTGCTCTTTTGAGGGTGTTTTCTATTATCAGACATTTGTGCCTTGGTGAGGTGATGTAAAATGAAAAACGAGAAGAGAAGAAAATCATAAATTTTCAATATGAATTACCACCTCCAATAGCCGGAGATTTTGTGTGAAGTTTGTGGTGCGGTGACCCGATAGCACCATTTACCGCTAACGGTGATGGTGTTGACTTGGGAGTTGGTGTAGGTGTATGTATCGGAGTAGGTGTCCTAACCGGGGTCGTCGACGATGTCTGCAAGTCATTAGCATTAGGAGTTGGCGGTGCACCGCTAAAATTTGATGTGTCGTTTTTAATATCATTTTTTGGTGAATTTAACATCCCTAGTGAATGATTGACCATGTGTGCCATATTTTGATTCAAATTTTGGGATGAAAGGATCCGTAATGCCTCTATTTTAGAAAAGTACCAAAAATTATGTAAGAATGGTTTTTCTTCGGATTAAAATCTAAACCATAAAAGAATCCACGTGTTACCCTGTGGTCCCGAGTTTGGGTAGTCAATGGTATACGCAAAAACTTCTTGCATGAGATCTAAACCTTCACCAATCTGATAAGGTAACAAATGGGTGATGGCATAAGTTGAAATGTTTTTTATCTAATGTGTATTACATGATATACCTCTAAGAACCGCATTGTCTTTTGCGGAACGCCATATTCATTTATGAGAACATTTGGGGAGTTTGAGAACTCGCTAAAACGTAGCCTTGGAACGTACTCTGTATAATTTGTTGATTCAAACTCAAAGCGTGTGATTTTCAAATTGGCGAAAGCGACATTCAAACGTCCCGTTGTGACGACCTTCATTAAATATCCTTGAATTCATTAGAACCATAAAGGATGACATGATATTTAATGAAACCTTTACCTGCATTCCATTTTCATAATGGTATACTATTGAGGCTGATTTGCACTCTACATATCCTATTGTTATTCCATTATTGTGGCGAGCGATTTCATTAACGGTCTCCAGTATCAGCTGTATTCTCGTCACTCCAGATTCATAAAATGTTTGATAAAACCTAGGTATAAGTTGGTATTTTATTTCTATAAAATACATTGAAATCTTTAATGTAAAGTTATTTGGTCTTGACTATCAAAACTAAACACATTCATACCGAATTTTCTTGGTTCTTTGATGTAGCTCATTAAAGTATAAATCATTGATGTATCCTCGACAAAGAATTGTCTTGTAAAATCCGTCCAGTACATGATGTCCTTTTTTGTCCTAATCTACAAAATGAATTTTAATAGGTTTAGGAGAGACCGATGAATGCGAACAAATTTTAGGGTTTCCACAAGGGTCAAAAGAATAACTCACCTGATTTTGAGTGTCGCCCCCTAAATAATCCGCCAAATGTAGAAGCCTCATCCTACATGAGCCTACTTGATATTGTCTAAGAGAGTGCGGATATTTAATAATTCGATGGCATTATAGGACTATGAGTATGACTGTTAAACGATCTCGGTTGAAATAGCAATCTCACGGATCCCCCGCAAATAAAAATTGACACTGAAAAAAAAAAATTGTGAGACTAGGACTTACTTATATATGGCTGGATGGTTTGGCAACACCCTCATTTGTATAGGCATTACGTTTCCTTGGGTATTACCTACTGGCAATACGTATGAAGCATTATTGATGTTCACATTTTGCACTAATCCATTTGGCGCCATAGCAAGATTTGGTATGTGTGCTGGTCCTGCTATAACTCTCGATCCATTCGGAAAGTTTCCGTATACGTGGGGAACGCGAATTGTTCCAGGTATAAAGCCTACTGGGTTCAAATTAGCCATGGTTATCGCTTTCTGAGAAACTAAATTGTGAAATTTGTAATGTAATAATTAGATTTTCGGGATTTCGGAAGTGCAAATGGGAACCACTGGAAATTTTTCGTATTAATGATGTACGCAATCCGAGCCACATTTGCTTAGTAATGAATGAACATACTAATATGACACTGAAATCCCGTTCACGTGACAATTAATTGGCTCAACAAAAAAAATAGTCTTTATCTATAATAAAACAAAATACTTTTAAGTTTTAATCTTAAAATAAATTTTAAATAAAAATCTTTTCATTTCATTTATTATTGTTGGTAGGTTAGTATTGCAAATTATTTTTTCAAGTTAATGGAATATAAGAAGTTACAAAAAAAAAAGAAAATATTTAAAAATATAAAATAATTTTCCAATGAATAATTGCTTATATAAAAATATATACTATATACTCTTTTTCAATATTGACTTTTATCTCATACAATATATTACTTAAAATACTTAATATTAAGAATTATAATCAATTAAATTATATTAAATTATTTAATAGTAGAATTTGATTATATTTATTAATAAAAATATTTTTTGATTAATATATAAAATATTAATAATACTTTAATAAAGAATTAATAAAATTAAATTTGATAATAAATTAGTAAAAAATATATATTACACTATATATTTTAATAAATTTAATAAAAATTTTATATATTATAATAATAAATTTAATAAAATATTTATATACTGTATATTATAATAATAAATTAAGCAAAAAATTTATAAATTGTAATAATAAATTTAATAAAAATTTTATAAATTTGATATATAATTATAAAAAATTTATATAAACATAACAATAAATCAATAAAATTTTATAAAATTAATTTTAAAATTTGATAAAATAATAATAAAATTTCATATTTATTTAATAAATTAATAAATTTTAATAAATTTTATAAAATTTATTACAAAAAACACAATTATTTGATTATTGCTTTTTTTTTTTTTGAATTTATTCTTTAAGTTTTATTTTATTAAATTTTATTTTAATTTTTATATTTTATATTTTAAATTTTTAATTATTTTTTAAATTTTATTTATTTATATTTATTTTTTAATTTAATTTATTTATTTTTTAAATATATTAATAATTTTTTATATTCAATAATTTTTTATTTTTTATTGTTAATTGTTTTTTTTTTGACTTTTTTTATATTTATTATATTCCAAAAATATTTTTAAACTATACATTAATCAAAAAATATTTATTTGATAATAATATCACTTATATAATATTCATAAAAAAAGAAATATTTTAATAAATTAATGACTTAAATAAATTATTAATCAATTTTTACAATATAATTTAATATTATTTATTATATATAGTAATTTAATATGAATAAATTGTTATTATTTCTATTATATATTTTATCTAAAATTTTTTTAAAAATTATTATTTTTTATTTTAATATTTGCTAAAATTTATATATTTATTAAATTTTGATTATATATTATACTTATTATTTAAAGAAACTATAATTAAATATTTATAAAAATTTGTCAATTTAAGATTTTATATATAAATAGAATAAATTAATTAAAAATATTATAAATAAAGATTATATATTTACATCTAACTAAGTAAAATTTAATATTTTACAATCAATATTTGTATTATTTTTCAATTTAAAATAAAATTTATTTTCTATCAAATTAACAAATTTGTATTATCAAATAAATATTAATCAATATTTAATAATATTATTTATTGTATAAATAAAAAATCTCTTTCTACAGATTCTTAATCACATATAAAAAAAATGTTCACAAAAAGTTTTTATACTTCTTTGCTAGTAAAGTCTTAATACTCTCCTTAAAACAACTTAAAGTATGATCTCAAGAGTTGTCTCTACCCTTTTCCTTTTGTTACAAACCTTTTTATTCAAAAACTTGACTCCTAATAACCAAAAAACTCAAGTAATACTTTTGATATCAATGGCAAGAAAGTTCTCAAAGGAAGAAAAACTAACTATAAAATATCTAAAGATTTATCTAACCTTTGAAGTGAGAGGTTTATAGAGGTTTTCTGTAATAAAAAGGTTTGTTTTCTCCCTTTTTAACTGTTTTGATCCTCTTAAAACTTTTATTTTCACAGTTTTCTGAAAAATTTTACCTAACTCAGTTTGACCTTAAATTTTGAGTAGTACAAATTATTATCAAAGGTAATTGACTAACATGTAATATATTAGTTTTTGGAATATACACAAGCTCCTATTGGTCACATTCATATGTTCTGATAATATCATTGGTGATTGAAAAGAAGGTTCCAGAAATATTTGCCTACAAAAGTCCAAGTCTCTTAATAAAAACTTCTA
>CAJVPT010003315.1:0-15514 GCA_910592055.1 Acaulospora colombiana
TTTTTAATTACCTTAAATAGCTACATTTAAACTGCCGATTTTTATTTAACCTGGCTAGGTTTTAAAACTTGAAATCCATATCCGATTTATATACAAACAGATCAAAAAATTTAAAATCTGATCCGATTCATTCGGATCAAATCTGCAGATCATTTGGATTTAGATAAAAATTGAGATCCCTAATTATTAACTAGAGATAAATAGTATACTTAATCAATATAATATATAAAGGACATGTTAATTTAAAAATTTTTTCCACTCATTCTTTGCAGAAAGGAATTGTTAATTTTTTGCAGCTTTCAACTTATATTAACTTGATCCATGCTAATTAAATAGTGTTACAATTAATACTAGCAGCAATAAAGTAATAGCAGGCTATTACAGTATCAATAAATATTGCTTACTTGTTTATGATATAAGCTAAATACTTGTAATAGATTATATCTAAGATTGAAAAACTGGAAAACGAAAGCAAATATTATAGTTAGTATTAGCAGAAATAAAATAATAGTAACAACATGTACAGTATTAGCAAAGCATTGTTTACCTGTAGCTATAGAATATAAAACTTATAGTTGACTGTGAATCAATAGACAAAGTGAATAGAAATTGACAAAGTTAAAGCTAACTATTAAATGAATAAATAAAATAAAATATAAAAAAACAAGTATATACTGTATGTTAAACAAAAGCTATAACAAGTTAATAAAAATATAATAGTAGCTAGTGTGTTACTTATACTAGTCAATAGAAGGAACTGTTTAACAGTAACAATAAAATCGATCACAATTTTTTTTTATAAACTAATTGCAATTTTTTTTTTTATAAATCGATCATGTTCAATCATATATCTCAAATTTCATACAGATTTATATCCATATTTGTAATGTTGATCTATTATATTATTGACTTTTAACAATTATGATGCTTACATTAGATCAACAATTACATTACTTCTACTTGTAATTTTAGTATTTATGATAACAATATCTGCTTTGAAATTATATGTTTTAACAATTGCTCCTTCAATAAAGCAATTCTATTTTTAAACTCCAATAAACATAACTTTAATAACTATAATTAGAACCAATAAGACTTTTATTTAATATATTAAATGCTATTTTATATATAAATAGTATTAAAATTTATATGTCAAGTAAAATTTTAATTGCTGCTTATTAGAGGCTCTTGCCATCATGACTTTAAATACATGCATGTCCTTATTGTTTTATCTAAAAGTCAGTTTCTTTTATCAGTAATTAAATTTTTGCTAGTCAAAAAACCTATTCTATAGGTATACTAGTTGTAGGTATTGCTAAATAATTGTATGCAATACATGTCAAACATGGAAATTGCTATTTATTTATTTTTTACCATTCCAAAATATCTATTTTCTCTATTACTCGAGATAATGAAAAATATAGCTATAATTCATTTTAATTTTTTATATATTGTCACTTGAATAATTTTGCTCTAACTATGTTATATATCTCTCTTATTTTGATGGCTTCTACAATTCTAGAATCTAATTTTCTATATTCTTGAAAAATATCATCAACATTAGAAAATAAAAAATATTTAATATTAGCAAGTTATATTATAAAAAGCATAAATACAATAAATATATTTACTCTTTTTTTATCTCTTCAATTAAATTTCTTCAGCCATTTTCAACAAAGTATTTTATTTTAAATCAAGAATCTAAAACAACTAACAGTATATAAATTTTATTTGTTTGTTGTGGTTTCTAAAATTTTATACTGACATAATTTTGCTACTTTTTTAATGTTTGAATTAATCCTATCGTTGTTAATAATATCTTTCAAATAGTCAAATAAAATATTATATAATAGAATTGTAATAGAAAGTGTTGAATATATTGATGCTGATACCATTGTAGTTGCTTTATGAAAATACCTAAAAAATTTTGTTATTTGTTCAAATACATTCCAATCATCATCTGTAAATACTGTATATAGTTTTTTAATTCTTGGCTTGATATTATAAATTATTCAATTATCTACAAATATATAGTAAACTTTTTAAATTATGCTAAATAAATGTTAAATAATATGAGATAAATATACTATTTTTAGCTGTATAGTATATGTAACCATGTTATACTATATGTTGAATTTTACTGAGTTTCTATATCTAAAATAGGTTTTAAGATTTTTATTTGCTGATATTTGCAAGAATCATTTAATTTTTTCAGCTAATGAGGTGATAGTCATATTTTACAACTAGTTTTCATAACTATATATAAATAAATTAGTAAATATAGAAAACTATATACTATATATAATGTATAAGCTTATTTGTTTTAGATTTTTTTTTTAATATATTTAAAGTTTCTTGTATACTTAAATTAATAATATGTATGAAATCAGAAAATAAAAAACTCTTTCCACTGATCCTCTGACCATACACAAAAAAGACTTTTGCAAGAAGGGTTTTATCCCTTTTTACTAATAAAGCCTTAACACTTTCCCTAAATCAACCTGAAGTTAGTCTTCAGAAGTCACTTTACCCCCTCTCCTCTCTTGTTTATAACTTATTTCACACAAATCTCAACCACTTGTGACCAAAAAGGTTGGGCACTACCTTTCCTACTAATAACAAGAAGGTTCTGAAAGGAAGAAAAACTGACATACAGTCACCTCACACTATAGAGAAACACTACATAGTTTTCATAGGTACAAGAGACTTATTTCTCACTCTTGTTACTTCTTGTTGACTATAAGAGTGCTCGTTTCAAGGTTTTTTGAAGAATTTTGCCTACCTCAGCTTGACCCTGAATTTTGAGTAGCACAAAGTTTCTCATATTGTGATTGGACACAACTAAACATGTCAGGAAAAAAGAAGTAAATAAGCACTTATTGATCATCTCATGTATTCAAATGTATTTCCTTAGCTTCATAAGAACCTAAGATCTACCATAAGTCATTGGCTGGTATGGGTGGATAAGGAACACTGTCAACTCCTATATCATTGATGAAGTGAAAGAGAAGTAACATACTTCCCTCCTCATCTACTTAGGAAAATAGATAAAGGCAAGACTCAAGGGAATATAAAATGAGAACAATGCCTTAAAAGTGTCACATCTATCTTTTACCGCAAGCTTATTGGGAGATCAAGGAAATCTTAGGATCATTTATATCTAATCATCAACACCAACTTACAGTCACTGGATCAAAGATGCCTAAAGTATGGACCAGAACTGTAGACAAATGGCTCAATCTCTATGGATAGTAGTTCTCTGGAGAAAACAGTATGGCATTTATCAAGTCTGCTAGAGTGCATGCCAGAAGTATCAAGATTTCCCTTTCTAGGATGGAGTTATCGCAATGGTAAAGAAGGACAGATTGGCAGATGATGGGTCTCAAACTTTTCCCCTTTTCTTCTCATTTTTTCTATGTTTTAGAGCCCCCACAAAACCCTCGACTTGTTATCACTCAGAAGAACATCTATAAAAGATTCCATACTAAATAGGATATGGAAGAAATGAGACTGGAACTGATAAACAATAGTCAAACATAATCAAACCATTTTCCTTAATCCTCCGGTACCTTTTTTATAATGCAAAATCTTTGTCCTTGTTTAAGCTTATATGGCCTTGCCCCCCTTATTTATAAGAATAGTTAGCTTGAGAAGTTTGGTAGGTATTGAACATATTTTTATTAAGTGGATCCTAAATTTCGACAAATTTCCTAAATAGTAGAACATAACTAGAAACACAACCTTTTCTTCTTTTTCTTTTTATACATATTTGAAATTTATTTCAGTATTAGTGGTGCTATATACCAATCCTCTGGTCTTTAAAAAGGTGGCCTAGCCACAAGGTAAAGTAACCCTTAAAGGAGATTTTTTATTGTTTCTACTTTATTAAACAAGAAAATTTAGATGTATGGTGTTTAAGTTATACTCAATTCCTTCTATCTATAAGTTTCAATAAAGTATGGCAAAGTCAGCATTTAAAAAATAATAATAATAATAATATATATGAAATATTATAAATGGTTTTTTATTACACTAAAAGATATTGCTTGAATTTTATTCACTTTTCTATCAATTTAATAAATGCAAATTATTTGTAGCATTATTGATTATAATTTCTAATATCTTTAAAATTAAATAAACTTTTTTAGTCTTATATTATATTTATTTTAAATATATAAATAAATTTACCTTCATTTGAATCATAAATTTCTTTAAATATAATAAAAATGCTTCTTTAATACTTTCACTCAAATAGGTACCTCACAGCTATATAAAATCTATTATTATACTTTGCATTCTTCAATATTTATCAATAAAATAGGCAGTTATATCTAAAAATACTTTTATTGAAACTGATATTCAAATATCAAGTGTAAATGAAATATGACTTTCTATTTCTTGTAACATCTTTTGAATTTTTTCTTGATCATTTAAATAAAAGTCCATTATATGGTTTTAATAGAAATAACCAATAATATTTTTGTATCTAATGCTAATATTTGTATGAAAATAAGGAAAGCCAGTTCTTGAACAACCTTAAAAGGTTGCTGGTTGATAATGATCCATTGAACAAGTTTTTTTTATATTTTTGTTTAGTTATATATATAAATATAAAAATTAATAATATTTTTTTTAAAAATTTAAAATTATTTGAAATTACCTTCATTTTAAAAAATTGGTAATTTTAGTATTGCCAATTATTATATTTAATTTTGCCAAATGAGTTTTTTTAAAATGTTTCATTAGATTAGAAGTATGATCTCCATTACAAGTATACTATATATTATCCTGTAATATTTATAGATAACCTTTTTGTCCTCTTTGAAATGTGCACTCCTTGTAAAGTGGTCATATTTTACTTTACTTTTAGAAATTGTTAAGGTAACTGAGACTGATTTTGATGGATTGCTTGTATTAAAATTTTCAATATCAGTATTGTCATAGCTAGTTAAACTGTTACTTCCATTGTATACAAATTGTATGCTATCAAAAGAGTTTTATATTCTATTTTAAAAGAAATAAATTAGTAAAAGCAAAGGATATGATGAAAGTAATTAAGTAACAAAACTATAATATCATAAAGAAATGTTTAAAAAATCATCAAGAAGAGCAAGTATTGAACTTTTTTAACCTGCCTTTTATATTATTTTTTAAAAAAAATCCCCTATTTTAATTTCCTAGATAGTTCGATTTTAATTTCCTATATAGTTTTATTTTAATTTCCTAGATAGTTCAATTTAAATAAAATTAAATAATTATATAACAATTTATGTGAATTGGTGCATATCTAATTTGAATTATATTAAGTTTAATCTGAATCCGATTTGAATTTAATTAGATTTGATCCAAATCTAATTTAAATCTGATAATTTTGTAAATTTAAAATTTGATTTGATCTGAATCTGATCAGATTAAAAATTTTGAAATTTGATTTGATCTATTTTGAATCCGATTTACGGATCAATTGAATTCAGATCAAAATTGTGAATACTAGTTGCTAGTTATTAAATTCAATTTTGCTGAGTAAGTTTTTTCAAGATATTTCATTAAATTAGAAGTACTATCTCCACTACAAGTATATATTGTTCTGCAATATTTACAGGTAGCCTTTTTGTCTTTTTTAAAACTTGTATTCCTTATAAAATATTTTCATACTTTACTTTTAGAAATTGTTGAGATAATTGAGGCCAGTTCCAATGGATTGTTTGTATTAGCATTTTCAATATTGATATTGTCATAGTTAATTAAATTGCTACTTTCATTATATGTAAATTGTATACTATCAAATGAGTTTTCATGTTTCATTTTTAAAAAAAATAAATTAATAAAAACAAAGGATACAATGAAAGTAATTAAGTAGGAAAACTATAATATCACAAAGAAATGTTTAAAAAATCATCAAAAAGAACAAGTATTGAATTTTTTTTAACTTGTCTTTTATATTATTTTTTAAAAAAAAAACTTATTTTAATTTCTTAGATAGTTCAATTTTAATTTCCTAAATAGTTTAATTTAAATGAAATTAAATAATTACATAACAATTTATATAAACTAATGTATATCTAATTTGAATTATATCAAATTTGATTCAAATCTGATTTGAATCTGTTAATTTTGTAAATTTAAAATTTGATTTGATCCAAATCCAATTGAATTAAAAATTTTGAAATTTGATTCGATCTGATTCATATCTGATTTATATCTGATTCACATATTAGTCAGATTTGAATCAAAATTGTAAATACTAGTAGAAAGCATATTAATATAGAAGTAAGCAAACAATCATGGGTTAAATAAATAAATTTATTTAAATTTAATAAAAAAAATTTAAATTTAAAGTTAAAAAATATTTCTGAAAGGAAATATACTAGTTAAAATTTTTTTTATTAAAATAAAGTCAGACTAATTTAAACATATTTAATTTAATTTAGTTAAATCAAAACAATTATTGTTGAATATTCTTTAAAATAGATTTAAAATGTATTAAATTGGTTTCAAATTGATTTTGCATCAAATTGAATTGAATTGAATCAAATTTGAATCAAATCAAATCAAATCAGATTTAGATTCAAATCAAACTATTATAGTTTTTAATTAGATTAGATTAGTTTAAATGAATTAAATCCATATCTGATTTGTATTGGATCAAATCGAATCTAATTAAGATCTAATCTGATTTGATCTATTGTGATTACTATGTCTAACTTTTCTTTTTCTTTTTAGTTATTAATGATAAGCTTAAAATTTTTTTCTTTAACCTTTCTCTTTCTTTTCTATAATAGTTCTTTAAAGTTTCTAATGATTCCATCTACTTCTTTATTTCATACCTCTTATATCTAGTCCTTATAGACTGAATATTCTAGCAAGTGTTCTATAATTTTATATTATTGACTATATATAATACATTTATTTTACTTGTTTGTATAGGTCTAGTCTTCTTACAGTCAACTTACTTAAGGTAGATAGCTTATTATTAATCAGTTTAATAAGAAAGTTTCTTTGTTGAGATTGTTTAAAGGATGTATCCCACATGTACACATCTTTAATTCTTTTCCATACTAGGTTTCATATATGAATCTGATGTTTTTTTTTTTTTTTATTTTTTTAAAATCATTACTGACAAGGTTTATTAGAGGTAAGATTGGACAGTACATATGATTACATAAGCAATTCGTGTAACTAATTTTAGTGCTATCTAACCTTCATATATTATAAATCCTAGTTAATTTTATTTGCAAGGTACCATTATGTCAGTATGCCCTGCTCTGTCCGGGCAGTGATGTTCACAAGGATCCATCACAGACTTGTATTGTTTTAGTTATCAAGGAGCTGGAATTGTTACCATTGAGGGGTATTGAGCTTAGTTCTTATGTTTCTTATATAAACATCATACCATATTTAGACTACTAGAGTTATCAATTATTATCCAAACCTATGATTTGATGTGAGATTCCAGCGGTTGAATGGTATATCACATTCAGTTTTCATCTTCCATTTAACCATTTTTAACTACTCTTCAAATATGATCTTTCGGGAGTTTCTCTTGGTTACTTCATAGTGGATTGCTTCTTCCATTGGATTGATTATCTTGGTGATTGTTTCCGAATTTCTTCTCCCAGGATTTACCCCTGCATTTTCCTATCGTGAGTCTTGATTTGACGTCACTCGACCTTGGTTGGATAGGTTATCCTTTTGTGGTAGCTGTTGATGATCGATAATGCATGTCTCCCAGTATATATCCAGCCCATTACGCTTTCGACTGGTGCAAGCAACCGAAGTCTTTCAGATCTTCCACAAGTGAGTTTTTTGAGAAGAGGTGAATATCAGCATCTAGATCGTCAGAGAAAACCAATCGGTTTCTTTTTTCAATCTTCATATATTCCAATCGGCATGATGTTATTGTTGTAGTTAGGCACTAAAATCGGCTGTAACCTGTATGACCTGATTTTTATAACACCGTGGTCGGGCGATGTATTCTGATAAGTCGTTTGTGTACAAGAGTACATGTAGCTTTGAGCATACATCTTGTACAACGTGACCTATGTTGTGAGAACTGTTCATGGGTGAAATTGAACCAGTATCTTATGGATAGCGACCTGGGAGTGCACCCATTGCGCTATTGACCCACAGGTCGAATTTGATGTTCTGAAATCTGAAAATTTTATTTTTTCTTTATTCTATTTTGTTATTTCTATTGATAGGTTGTTATCTTATTATTAATAATCTTAATAAACTACCTATTTGAATCATTTAGAGTTGTTCCTTGCTACCTAATTTTAGTAATAATCTTTTATAAAGTGAGATCTTTCCATTCAATTAATAGAAATTTTAAGGCTTCCTTAGCTAAAGTATCTATTTCTTTATATAAACATTATTTGAGTATGCCTTAACTTTTGTAAACTTTAGATTTATATTTTTTTTTTTTATTAACTCTACCATATATATCTAAAAAAACTATTTTTTTTTTTAGTCATCTCTTATATATCTTTTTTAGATCTTCTTTTTCTAAAGATTTCTACTTGAAAATATATATCTGATTGTTTGTATAAATCTTCACTATGCCCTCAATTGGAATTATCAAGAATATTATTATAATTGCTATTAATTTAACTTTTATAGATACAATAAGAGCCAATTGTTTACTTCTATTTAGAATTTTCTTTTATTTTCTTCTTTTCATATCTGAATTCAAGCTGTTCCTATTTTAATTTCTTTATTATAATTAATAAGTGATCCATTGAAATAGAATATTGGTTTTTCTTTAGATTCAAAATTGCTTTGAAGTATTTCTGTCAAGTAATCTTGATATGCTCCTTCTCTAATATTTTTCTTGATAATAGATTCTTCTCAGGTTTTGATGTCTACATAATTTATTTTATCATTTTGAATCATGAAAGGGCTTTGGTTACTATAAATTACTTCTTTGATTCTTTTTTTAAGTGCTAATTTGAGATTGAAGATTTTTAAATTTTGTGTTCTTCTGGATAACTTTCTTATATTGAAATATGGTACCATATATATTTCATACATTTCTCTTTCTATAATATAATTATTATTTAGTATTGTGCCTTCTAGATATCCTGGGTATTTTTATATATAGTCTCTAGATCATTATTGATATTACAACTAATAAAATATTTCATTATCACAACATTTTCCTCTTTTTCTTATTTTAATTTTCCTCAAGTTACTTAATTTTTTTTTCTTCTTATCACTATTTATAATTTTTTTTGTTTGTCTCAATTAGATTCTATTTTTAAGTATTCTAATTTCCATTTCATATAATTTTCTCTCTAGGATTTTATAAGCTATTTTAGTTATTCTCTTAAGAGATTTTTAACTACTATATAATTTGGAACTATTCTAGTATAGATCCTTTACTTATATTTTATAAAAGCCAAATCATTTATCATTCTTTTATTTTTTTGATTTCTTGATCAATTAGCTGATCTAGGTATATCAATTAATTATTTTTAAGTGATGGTATAGCTTTTTTATATTCTTCTGATGCAATATATTCTTTAATTCAAATATTTACCTTTTTTTAATTCAAAGGTATTTTGCTATTTTCAACTATGAAATGTTATTCTCATGTCTTTAGCAATTTTGGTCACTTGAAGTATGAAGTTATCTTTATTTATTAAATGACTTAAGAATTTGCAGATTAATAAATTGAGTAATTTCTAATTTTTGATCTATACTTGTTTGAGTCTAATGATTTTTATAATTCTTATTGGTCCAGAATCATTTAGTCTGTTACAAAGTCCTATTACTTGACTTTCTCTTTATAATATTCAAATACTTTTTAAGTCATAGATCTTTGGATGGTGAATTATACTATTAGGTATAGATCTGTATAAACTATTTTTATTCTTGAAAAGTTTTCTGTATACTATTGTCAAGATGTTGTATATTTTTAGTGACAATATTCTATGTTGCATTCTAAATTCTATTCTAGATATTAATACTTTATTCAGAATGTAGAGAGCTTATTTATCTATCACTTTTTTATATTTAAAGGCTTTTATTATTATATTGACTTCTTTAAGTACTCATTTTTAAGTTCAATTGTAATTTTTTGATTGTTTATTCAAATTTTTAAGAATCTGACCAGTTCTATTCTATTAATTTCTTTATTACTTCTTCTTCAGTACCAGCCTTCACTTCTTCTGGATAGTAATTAGAATTATTAATAATAATCAAAACTGATTTGTACTATTTATTTAAGAGTTCTTGGCTTTATAGAAGATTTTTACAGGTTTCAAAATATTTTCCATATTCTCCTTAGATCTTATTATTCACATTGTATTATCCATGAAGGCTATAGCTATATGTTTTGATTCTAATATTCTTGTAATCTATTTTTTTAGGTCAGGATTCTATATTACTAATATTTTGTATCCTCTTTATGTATTATTCTGGATTTTGCAAAAAAGAGAATTGTAAAAAATTCTTTATAATAGAGACAAGATAGTTTTTCTTTGGTTAATTTTATCTCTATCTACTATTGATTCTATGAAATTATTTTTGAATATAATCTGAAATTCTCTATTTTGAAAGAGAATTATTATAATCTTTATAAAATCTTTTAAAGCTTTAATTCTTTTCATTGCTTTTGCCAGTATATCTAAACTAATTATATTCTATATTTTTGCAATATCATGAAAAAATATTCACAATTTTTTTTTTTTTTTTGATATCTTTATAGATATTGTTGAGAATCTGAATTGATTTTATTATACTTTCTTCTAATATCCTATATAGTTCAGTTCTCTAAGAATATTGTTGTTTTTACAAATATTTATTATTTTATTGATAAAAATTTTGATGAAACACTTTTTTGTGACCTTTAGTAAAATAATAAATCTAATATTTAAGAGTTTACAATTCCAAGAATTAAATTTAGCCATAGAATATATATAACTCTATTTCTAATATTTGGAGTAATTTTCATCTTAAAAAGTTATTTGATATTTTTCTTAAAAAATCTTTTTCTTCTTGACTCAACCTTTTTAACATTTCATAACCGATTTATTTTCTTGGAGCTTTGTTATTAAGAAGTGCCCTCAATGTCTTACTTAATTCTTATTGTAAGATTGATTCAAATAATTCATTATATCAAGTTGTTTGGACATATTCTCTTGGTTTATATTCTTCTTGACAATATTTTGATAGGTTGTCATGGTTAGCTTTTCTTTTTTTGAAGGTCTTATAGTAATATCATCTTATTTCTTTTTTATTTTATTTTTTTAGGTTGTGATATATTTATTATTATCTTAATTGATCTTAATCCTATCTAATATTATTTTACTTCTAGTTCAATTGATTAGAGAGCTAACCATCCATCTTTAATTGTTTCTTGAGTTATCATATATCTATTTTAAAGTAGTTTTAATACCATATCTTGTTTTTTTTTATTTCCAATCTTCGATATATAAATTTATAACCTTCTATAATATTTTAAATGTTAGTTTTCAAAGATTTCTATGTTATATTATAAATACTATATTGGATACAATAGTTCTCAATTTGATAACTTTAATTGTGAGTATTATTATATTTTTCTATAGCTAGGCTAAAGGTCTGTAGCTTATCTATTTTTTTAATATCTTTGTTTTATTGTAAAGTTTTTTAAATTGTAAAGCTTTTCTATAGCTAATAAATTCAGCACTTTGCTTGTAGTACTTTTCTTCTAATTGAAATGCTTCTTTGTTGTCAGCTTGTTAAAGGTTACTTTGTATACTGTAATAGTTTCTCAAAGGTTTTTCACGGCTTGTTTGTCTGATTCTTTTTTTCATATAGATTGGATCCTTCTTGTAGTAATAATTTTAATGATGTTTTAAATTTATAATCTATACTTTTATAGAAGATCTGTTATTATAATGGAAATATTTTCTTTATATCAATTTTCCTTAATATATTTGTAAAAGGTTTTATAATTTTGCTTTTTGTGAAAAGGTTTTTATTATATAAAGTTATTAGAAATATAGTATAATTACTATCTATAATATTTTTCATATCTTGATTATTGAATTAGAGTAATAGATAACTTGTTAGACTATGAGAGATGCAATATAGTTTATTCTATTACTACTTGTTAAGTTTCTTTTTTTTTTGAAGTTTTTTTTTTGCCTTTTCATATGACTTGCATATCTATACAGTTCTATTCATTAAAGAAGTTGAATAGTAGGATTTTAGACCATTATAATAATCTAAAGCTTGCTTTTGAAAAGGACTTTATATCTTTTAATAAATTGTAGGTCATATTAAAATCTCCAATTACTATTGTGTAAAAGTTTTATTTATGTTTTTTTTAATAAGGCTAGTTATCTTATTATATACTATTTTATATCTTAGTTTGTTTAAAGAAATATAGATATATATAATACAGACCTTCTTTTTTTTTATAAGTATATTGGCAGCAATAATATATCTATCTTTTTTTTCTACTAATATAACTTTTTTTTTCAGATTTCTTCTGATTAAAAGATTGACTTCTATTTCAAATAGTGTATTTTTATTAGTATTATAAAAATGTTTGTAATCTTTTTGATTATTAAATACCTATAGTTAAAGATAGGTCCCTAAAGGGAGGTAGAGACAAAAGTCAAATGTCACTCACTAGGAAAAATTAAAATTTTAAATTTATAACTATAAAAAAACTACCCACAATTGTTCTCTATTATCTAAATCATTGATTTATAGTATTTCCTAATTTTTATCCTTATTAAAGTGAAGAGTTATAAATTTTGTCTCTCAAAAAGAGATATAAATGTCTACAAAATTTTATATGCTAAATACTTTAGGAATCCATCATTATCTATACTACATTAACTTATATCAATTTTGTTTTGCATAATCCCAGTATATTTATTTCTTATTCTAATATCTCTTTAATCAGATTTTGTTACTATATTTTATCTATAATTTTTTTAACATTATGAATATCAATTCTGATCACTTTTTTACCTATCTCATTCTTTTCTTTGATTTTCTTTAATAGTCTATGTCTACTATTGTTAAAAAAATCTTTCCATTTATTTTGTAAAAATGTTATGATATTTAAATTTTTCTTTTCTATTTTATTATTGCTTTTAAGAGTTTATTTTTTTTTATATTTATGGTTTTTGATAAGAAAGCAGTGATCTCTTGCTCCTCTTGATTACTATCAAGAACTGATATACCTTTAGGAGCAGTTTGCTTCCTTATTACCGAGTCTTGATCTTCTGAAGACTGTTTGTCTCTCTAAGGTAACTATTTTAGCATGTAATTTTTCTAGATTAATTAGAATACACTTCAAAGAATCTTGTGTGCTTTCTATTTCAAGTCTTGTTTTATTTTCATAAAATCTATATTTATTGCTTTATTAGTTTTTAATTAATTCTCTATTGCTTCTTGTTGAAAAATATTCTTTTCTTTTGTTTTTTTCTTATCTTATTCTATTATTGCTTTACTATCTGATCTATTTTAGATTCCTATAGAAAATGATAATAACTTGCTGAAATAGAAATAGAATCTATTGATTTATTATTTAATTATAAGTCCAGTATTGATTTATTGTTTACTTCTATGCTTATAGATCTAAATCTTATATTTCTATTTTTTATCTTTAGGATTCTGTCTTTCTATTTTAAATATATATTTGATATTTCATAAGAGATAATATTCTTGCAAGAAAATATGTTGTTTGCATATTATATCTCTTTCTTTTTTTGTCTTGCAACAAACTATTATAAAGTTATATTCTTGAGTATATAAGAATTTTTGAGTATGTAGTATGCTTTAGCTTGGGTATCATTTAGTACTCTGATTATTAGACTAATATAGATTTTGTTAGTACTTAGGAATTTTATTGAGTTATTATTTCTCTCAATTAATATTTGATTAATTTTATTGTCACTGAGCTCAGATTTAAAGAATATACTCTTGACATTTTTATATTGATTGGAGCCATTCAAATTGCTTTAGAGTTTAGGCTAAGATATTTGTACTATTTAATATAAACTTTTATTTGGGATTTTGTATTAATCTCATAGACGTGAATATTTTGAACTTTTTCATATCTTTTTAAATATGCTTTTATAAGATTTTTATTATTTTTCTAATTTATATTTATTAAACATATATGTTGATGGTGATATCTTCTTTGGTTTTAGATTTTTGAAAGACTTTTCTATCTAAGTTTTTTTCTGTTTTTTGTTTCTTGTAAATGGTTAAAGATGTTATATATTGGATAGCAAAGTTATCTTTCTTTTAGTTAACTTCTTTTATGTATCTTATAATATCTTTTTCTTCTTGTATCCAAAAAACTAATCATTTATTTCCATTAATAAATTTTTTTCTCAATAGATTTTTTTTTCTTATAGAAGTTTAAGAGTGTTGTTTAGGCATGCCTTAATTTTGTCTTCTGTTTTTTCTAAAATATTGATTGTTTATTGTACTTAATCTATAAGTTCTTTTCTTTTTTATAAAGTAAAGATTCATTAGTAATACTATATCTCTATTCCTAATATTATAGAAGCTATATTTACTAATATATTGTTTTTTAATTATTTCTTGAAGTTTTTGTGTTTTCAATTCTTCTATCTCTTATATACTATATATATTATTGTTACTTTATTGTCTATTATTAATTCATTATTTATTTGTTCAATAATCTCTATTAATTATTACTTTAGTTTATATTGACTTTCAGGATTCTTGATAATTTTTATGAACTTATTTTCAATATAGGATTGTAAAAGATCTTCTTTAATCTCTTTACCTTGTTGTCAAAGATATGTAATATGTTAAGTTAAGATCTATTTCTTGTAAAAAGTTGTCATATTAACTCTTAATAAATTGACTATAATACTATCTAGAATAGTATATATTTCTAGTAATAAGACTACTGATCTATTGAGTTTTATATTTCTTTGTTTTCATAATTGTTGTGAAATACATAGAATAAAGTATTTATCATATTTTATTGAAAGATTGATTAAGATATTTATTATTTCCTCTTCTCTTTTTCTATTATTTGTAATATATATTATGTTCTATTAATATTTACTATTGACTTAGAATTATTTATAAGTTATATGATTGATTATTTATATTTATCAATATTCAATATTTAGGTAATAAATAAACCTTTCTGAGATTGTTATTATTTATATATTTTGATTAGATAATATAGAAAAATCTTATTGTGCTGTTTTGATATATTTATTAGTTTATATTGAAAATCCTATTTGCAAATTGTTATTGTATTTATGTAGAATATTAATTAACTTGTTTAGATTCTATGTTATACATGTATATATATATTTTGTTTGTTACTTATACATTTTTTTTTTTTTAAAAACTGGCTCATCCCATGCCTTTTCCCGTGCTTTATTAAGAAAAGATCATATTTAGCAACAATCGGGATGAATACTTTCCCATATTGTCTAAGAATTTACAGATCACTAGAGAGAAATAGAACAGGGAGCTATCTATTTTTATGACTCGATCTATGTCTAACCTAACCAGG
>CAJVPT010003316.1:0-15510 GCA_910592055.1 Acaulospora colombiana
AACTGGCTTGAGCTTTTGCTTGAGCTTTTGTTGAGCTGTTTTTCTCTTGTTTGAAAGACTTTTGTCTTGTGTAGTGGTTGACTTTTGGGTTTTCCAAGAAAATTACCAAAAAAGGAAATTTTTAGGAAATTTTTTGATCAGCGGAAAGAGTTTTTTTTTTATAATATTTATTATTAAATTATTTAGTTATAAATTATTAAAGATTTATTTATGCTATTAATTTGAGTAATTATTTATTTTTTAATAAATATTATATAAATAATAATATATTAAATTATTTTTTAAATTAGTATTAAAATAAATAAAATTAAATAATTTTATTTATTTTTTTAATAATTTTATTTAATTTTTTAAAATTTTGTAATTTTTTAATAATATTTTTATTTTATAACAATATTTATATAATTTATATTTTAAATAAAATATAATATAATAGTCTTTAAAATTATTTTAATAATTTACACAATAAATTTGCAAGTTTAAATAGTAATAAATTTAATAATTTAATAATATTACCATAAATTTTTATTAAAACTTTATAAATAATAAATAATTTATTAAAATAATAATTTTGAAATCTTAAATTAATAAAATAATAATAATAATACCTTCAAATTATCAATTATAAGATCTTATGTTTCATATTATATAAAAGCTAAAAAATTATTTATTGATTAAATTTATTAAATATTTTATAAAAATTATTTAAATTTAATTAAATTATAATTAATTTTTGCTGACCTATAGATCAATAGCACAGTGTTTAATACTATATAAGTCATATTACAAGGTTACTAGATTAAATCCTCTAGGGAGTAACTTCTGATGCTAATAGATCTATCTTATTGGCATAACTATAAACTAACTGATGCTTTTGAATATAATTCTAATCACTAATAAAATAGGATTTCTAATGTGATCATAGAATAGTCTATATAAGGATTGTAATATAGTTGAATATCTAAAATTAGATAGAATTATCCTGATACAACTATATTACTGAAAAAGAACTGGTAATAAAAAGAGTAGATATTGAACCAGTAACATATCACTGAAAGAAGGAATGATAATTCAACTGAAAAAACTTCAGTTCTCTACTTTGGTGTTAAGGCATCTGTTTAAAAATTTAAGTATATAACTATGTTAAGTTTTACAGACTTAACTATTAGGAAACCTTGATAAAAGAAAAAATCTATAAACCACTCTAAAGGACTAAAAATTTGAAAAGTCCAAGATAAAAAAAATTCAATGGTCCAATTACCAAATGGCTCTTAATATAAATAAAATTAATTGGTAAAAATTAAGAAGAAATCATATATATTTTCAAATAGGTAATAATTATATATAGAAATAGAATAGATATAGTTACTCATATAGATAAATTTACTTCAAAAATGTATAATTACTTGTTGACAAATATATAATAAGGGATTTGTACAGATCTCTCAATTGTGATTTCAGGGAAAAGGCTTAATATATCTATGAAGTTTATATAGTATATATATTAATAAAAGATATAGTCAATATACACCTCTTCATGTATCTGCAGATCAGATAAAATACTAAGACATTCCTAATCAACACAATAGTTGAATATATAGAAACACATGTAGGTAGAGTTAAAAGTTCAAAATTCATGGATCAATAAAAAACAAAATCAATCTGAGATATAAGGAATACTTAATAGCAAGTATAAAAGAAGTATTCTTTAAAAAACTAACTTACGATATCAAGAGAATAATCATAGATTAGTTAGTTAGGAAAAGCTATATCTCCCTAATACACATAAAAATTATCAAATATCTTCATCAAATATGAACAAAATGATGTAAAGACTTTTAAGAATGGAAAGCACAAAATGGTATCACAAAATAAAAGAAAAAGAAGTTTAAATATTAAACTAAAAGAAGATCCACTCTTCACAAAAAGAGAATAATTTATAAAAGACCAGTTTATTTACTGGTCAACAAATTCATAACACAATAGATAAACAATATGATAGATAACTTTTACATTCTCAAAATTTATTTTAGCATTAGTTCAGTTTTGACAAGTTAGCTCTCACTATAGGGATGGCAACAAGTTGCAAGGTAAGTTTCTCCTGAGAGAGGTCATCTCTATTAAGTTTTGTTTAGTAGTAGACTAGTATTATATCTTAGAAAATTTCTATATAATAATACTGTATAAATAAAACAAGGCTGAGCCACTATTAAAAAAAAAATAATAATAATTAAATATATTATTCTCAAAAAATATTATTATAAAACTATAAGTATTTTATTTTAAGGAATATTTTTCATCACTTTTAAAATAATTATAAATTTAAATTTTTTATAAAATATAGATTTTTTAATTTTATTTTTAGATTATATTTTATATAATATAAATAATTATTATATAACAAATTATGCAGATGTCAAACTGTTATAATAACTCTACTAACTTATTTATTTTTACTCCATCAATATTATCATTTTTTTTCGATAAGTATTAGCTATTTAACCTTTATATAATGCACCCAGTCAATGATTAGTGGTTTATCATGAAAAGCAAATCACAATAGGCTATAGTTAATTTATAATGTAAAGATTATTAATGTCAAGCTAATGAATTGATTTTATATTTTTTATTTAATTCCATTTATTGATAAGGTATTTACTGTGATAGATTTTTGGTTTCAAATTTTATAGAGAATTTTTAGTAATTTGTTTATTAATTGAATTTATAATTTGTTGCTTAATAAGTTAAGATAAAGATTAGATTTTCTAAAGGCTATGTTAAGTAAAATATCTTCTTTAGTTAATTTAGGCATTAGTGTTATTGACTCACTCATTATTTGATCTATGCTTTGTTTTTTTATTATTTTGTTGAGTTTGAGTAGTTTTTTTTATAAGTTCTTTACTTTCAATACAATTTAAGATGTAAAAATTTTTTATTTTATTTTATTTATTATTTATTTATTTATTTTTTAAATATGTAACATTGCCTATTTTATTGAGTTTATATACAAATACATATTACATTGTTAAGTAAAGATTAATTACAGATATTTTTTCCATGTATCTATTGTACATAATTACAATAAACCAATTGTTATCTATTCTGATAGATATCCATTACTATTGATAGTTAAGCTTTAACTTTGTACCCTTGTAGCATATTGTCCTTGTTGGAAACTAATGTACATAGGCACCATTAGCATGTTCCTTGTAGGTTTTGTATATATTATAGATTTTGCATAGAATATTGTATATTAGTTTTAGGGAATATATATTTATTTTATTGAAAACAGGTTCTCTATATACTTTTTTTTTTTTTTTTAAGGCTAGCGAAGTCATGTCATATAGTTTTTATTTAATCATTAATATTCTCTTATCTATACAAATTCAATTGCGAGAAAATATATTTATGATAGAAGAAAAAACTAATTACTCAATATCTTATAAACCCTGTGACTTGCTTCAGTTCACCTAAAGGTGAATGTTAACATGTTATGACTTCACTAACACTAATATTTATATGAAAGAGAAAGTTAGGATTAAAGCTATTTTGAAGTAAATTTTTCATGTTGTAGTTTGTTAATTCTATATATGAGTTTTCTGCACTTTCTTGCTATTTCCTCTTGTTCTATGGTGTCCTTCTGTATTGTGTTTACCCGTTGTACCCTGGTCAATCTCGTTTCATTTTTCTGGTTATATCTTGTGTCTTTTCTCATTCTGCTACTAATTCATATCTTAGTCTCCAGATTTTCTTTTTTTCTTGCTATAGTTGTTCCGTTGCTTTTTTCACTGCAGTCTTGACCTCTTTTTCATCCCCTGTGATTTCTTCTGCTATCTGAACCATTTTATGAATAATGGCCCCTCTAATTAGGTCCATTATATCCACCTGGCTTTCTTTTTCTATACTTGATTTTATGAACTGTTTCTATCTACTCTGAATGGATTGTGACTGTTTGTTGCTATCAGCCCTTGCTGTGCACTCTCGTGCCAAGAGTGCTATCAGTTTTTACACTAGTCTTGTCCTGTTTGGTCCATAGGTAAAAGGATGTAGGTTCTTTTCTTCCTGTCTTCTGCAAATTATATATATTGTCGACTTGTATACCTGTGATTTCTATGTGTTCATGTTTGCTAATATGGGGTGTTCATTGGATCATGTCTTCCATCGAAAGGTTCTGTCTCTGTGATCTTCTTGACTGATTTGGAGGGATGTGATCTTGGATGGCATCAATATCTGCATGGTCATCTCCCAATTTATTTCCTTAACTTTTGAGCCTGTGAGCCATATTTGGTTTCAGTGTAGTACTCTCCACTTACTAACCCATTTGATCTTCAGGAGGGTTCTTCCTAATGTTTTAAAGGGCAGGTCCACAAAGAACTGGTCCCATCTCAGTGTTATGTTGCTGCTTATGCACTGTAGCTCCTGGACCTTTACTATGTCCTTGGGCCTGTCTACCAATGTGGTAGCTGCTAACTTGTCTACTTGTTCATTTCCTTTGATCCCTGTGTGGCCTTTGATCTTTCTTTATTGAACCTTGATTCATTGCATTGTGATGATTTCTTGGATTGTACTGACTAAGAGCTTGTTTGGCTTCTCTGATTTCTGGTATTTGATCAGATCCTTCTGTGATGCTTTGTTAATTGCGTTAATTGCTCCTTGACTGTCTGTAAGTATCTCAATCATTTTATTGGAGCTGATTATGCTAATTGCTGTGAGGATTGCTGTCAGTTCTGCTCTGATCGAGGAAGGAGTGTCCAGAGTTTCTGCTTGAAAGGTTGTGATTTCATTGCCTGACTTTGATAGGGCCACCTATCCGACTCCTATCCTACTTCTAGTGCTATGTTATGTGAATGAGCCATCTATGTATATTTGAAAGTTGTCCTCTGTTGTTAGTTGCTGGGCTATTTGTAATAGCTTTTGGATCATCCTGTCTGAAGCTTGTATTCTTTACCTGATAAGTGCTTCAGTAGTAGACAGTGGATCCAGGTATATGCTAGGTTTATATATCTTGGGGGCTACCTGTTGGTTTTCTTATGGCCAATTCTATGCCTTGAGGAAGTTATTGTAATCTATTTATCAGTGACTATCTGATGTTTTGTTTCTACTGTTCTGAGAAGATTCCAGTGGTTGTTTTCTGACCTTAATGTTTACTGAGCAAGATAAGAGCTGTTCCATTATGCATTGGTGTTGATCCTTGTACTCCTTTCTAAGGTCTTGATTGTTGAAAGGACATCCTTTGTATTGGTAAATTAGTGATGTTCCTTCATCTGTAATCATATGATTTACTATTGCTTTACTCTTGTCTAGTTGCCTTTTTTTCTTCACTATTATTGTTTTTCCATCCTTCTTCATTGCTGGCCATTTTAAGATTGATAGGTGTTGAGCTGGGAGCACTGAAGTGTTTGTATGGAAGGTGTTGATCTTAGGGCTGTTGTTACTATTATATTTTCTAAGGCTTGAGTCTTCCTTATTTGCTGATAGTGTTGGCCATCTCTGGATGATTAGTTCTTTCAGTTCCTTGTACCATTCAGGGGTTCTTCCTTGCTTCACAAGTCTCATTCTTATTTGTTGCCACGATAGAATTCTTGTTTTGTTGTTATTCAAAAGTTGATCTTTGAACATTATTCTTCTGCACTTAAGGGAGGTTCTGTGTTTGTTGTACCATTTTTCTGTAACTAATTCCTTGATTGCCTTACCCTTATTCTTTACTGGTTTTTCAAAACATGTATGTACCATTGGTGCCAGTGTGATTCCTTGTAGTTTTACAATGTTTAAAATATCATTTGTGAGGTTATTCCTTTTCCTGGTCCAGAAGGGGAATTTGTCTGTAAGTATTGAGGTATTTGATTAATAATTGTTTTGCAGCTGTTGGAGTCGGATTTGAGTGGTGATTCCACAAAGGTTATAACTATTGAGTCGATTCATTAAGTTTTTTTCATGCATTAGAATTTGTCGGTCCCACGGTTAAACAGTTTGTAACCAAAGTCTGTATAGAGAATGCTATTTGGAATTGTTAATGAGAAATCAACTTTGTGTTTAAATGTCTTGTTTATCTTGTTACTTAGCTTGTCACATTCACTCTCTAACAGAACTAAGTCATTTAGTAGATATTTGATCGCTGAAAAGAGAGCCTGATTGATTATATAGCATATCTATTTATCTGTAATTTTTTTTCAGACTAGTGTTCTTGTGATGATATCTACTTTTTCTTTAATAATCTTTTTCTATCAGTTTTTCTTTCTATCTTTTGTTATCCATACCCCTAAAATTCTTATTGCTTCATTTTGTTGCACCAATAGGATCTGAACTCTATTGAGCTGTATGCTTTTATTTCTTTGTTTTGCGGGTATGTTAATATAGATCAAGAAGGATTTCTCACTGTTCACCTGTATGTCATTTATTCTTAGGAACTCAGTGGTTTGTCTAGGATGGCTTACATATCTGCTTTGTTGCTTGTAAATCAGGTAGTGTCATCCATGTATACTGTAGCTGTGATCTTTGCTTGCCTTGTTATCTTGTTAGTGATTTCCTTTAAGTTTGGTGAGATCAGATCAAGAAACACTTCTATTTTTATTGTATAACCAGTATACTGGTCTTCAATTTTTTATAGTAACAGGTTATAATATACTCTCCAGAAAAATGGGAAGATAATGTCTCCTTGATTTATTCTATCCTGTACTGGGTATTCTTTAGTTAGGCCATATTCTGTAATTACTTTATTGTTCTTGTTTTCTAGTGTGTTATTCAGTATTTCAATTATCTCTTCTAGAACTTGGATTCTTTTTAGTGCCTGGGTCAACATGTCTCTGTTCATCGAGTCATATGCCTTGCTTATGTCTTGGCTGAAGATCTAGGTTTTTTTTTGAATTCCCTGGCCTCCTCCATGACGTTGTTGAGAATATGGATTGGCTTCTGTGTACTATCTCCGGGTAGTCCTGCCCAGTTGTTGGTGCATAGTATATAGTATTTAGTACAGGTTGTCACTAGTCTTGTTGTCAAAATACTCATAAATACTTTTTTTGTTGTCTCCAAAAGTGTAATAGGTCAGGTGATATTAAAGTTTCCCATTCAGTCCTTGAGTTTTGGAATTGATAAACATTTCCATTTTTCCAGTCCTTTGGGACCTTTCCTGTTCTCAGAATTTTGTTGAAAAGTACCTTTACTAGCTTTGTTCCCTTCTCTCCCAGGTTTTTAAGCACCATGTATGGGATTCCTGATAGTTCTGAGATGCTACAGTTCTTTTTCCCCTGGATTGCATTTCTTATTTCTGTTGCTTCTATTGAGACTCGCATGTCGTCAAATCATTTCTCTTGAATTCTTTCTTTGGACCTGTATTGTTTTTCCCAGTGTGGAAAGTCCTTTATATTCAGTGTTCATCTAGGTCTTGTCTATTTTTGAAAGTGTTTCCAGATTTTGTGCTTTATTTTAGATAGATCCATAATTATTTCCACTTCGTTTCCTGTTTTCTGTTCTATCAGTCTCTGTGTATCTATGAATCTGGGTTGTTGGTTCAGGATGCTGTTGATCATCTTCTTTGGATGTTTCTCTAGGTTCTTGTATCTTTGTTTGATATGTTTTTGGATTGTTCTCCTTTTCTCTTTCTCAATCGTGATTTTCACTATTTTTTTTTCTATCTCTCATATTTTTTTTATCTCTAGTAACCACATCTGTAATTTCTCTTTGTTATCAATTGTGTTTGCATGAAGAGGGGAGGTTCTATCAGGGAAAATCTCAGTATCTTGATTTCTTGTATCAATTCTGCAATTTGAATTCTGTAGTAGATGTGCATATATCTGGATTTATTCTCCATGCCAGCATCTTCTATATAAATTACTGATCTTGAGTAGTTTTTGTATGATCTTCTTATATTTGGACTTGTGGATAGTGTCAATATTCTTCCTTCTTCGTTTCTTCTTTAAGGAGGTTTCTGCTGCTGTCTTCATCAACTCTTTGAGGTATTTACATATTTTTTTTACCATTTTGGCATCTTCTTTGAAGAATTCTGCTAATATTTCTTCCAATTTCTTTGTGAACTTTATATAATCTATGATGTTTTGCGTATTATTTTTCCTATTAGATAACTTATTCTAGGAGGTGTGTAGTGTCTCAAGGTGTATAACTACTATTTTATGATCTGTTCTGATTACTGTTTCCACCTCGATATTTTTGTATTTATGATGTATGGTTGGAGTGGGCTAGAAACCCATATATAATCTAGTCTGCTTCCATAATTCAACTTTGTTCTAATATATGTGTAGTTTCTTTCCTTGGAATGTACCTGTCAAAATGTGTCTATGAAGTTGAGTATCTCTAGTGAGTTGATGAAGTGCTTGGATCTGCTTCTTTTGTCTTTTCCTGTTGTTTGGTCCTTCTTATGTTCAGCTACTTCATTAAGATCACCTATTATTATTGTGAACATATTGTTACTTTTTGTCTCGCTGATTTTTGTTTTGCGCCATTCTAGTAATTTCCTCCTGTCTTGTTTGTTTTCCCCATCAGATGAGTTGTAGATTGTTAGTATCCTATATTGGATTCATCCTTTGAATGCCATGTCTATCATGATTTCCTAGTTGATGCATTTCTCGATCCTGAAGACGTGTGTTGCCTATTTTTTCTTTATTAAAATACTTACATTTGTTTTATAAGACTGTTGTATTGGTTTGGTTGACCATATTTGAAATTTTTCTTCCTTGTCATACCATTTTTGATTCCCTGGGAGCCAGGTTTCAGTGATTCCCAGTATATCTATTTGTTGTTCTTGTCTGTATTCTAGAATTGCTATTTTGTCTGCTTGTGAGTTGATTCCTCTCACGTTTAATGTTCATATTTTCTAGATATTGTATGGTTCATTGATGTTGGGATCTTCTTCATTTTGCCTGATGCAGGCTTGATCTTCTGGTTGCTTTCTAATCATAATTGTTCAAAAAGAGAGGGTCAGTTCTGGACTATTAGTTGTATTGATAGGTGTGTCGAGACAATCCATTATTTCTTTTATAGTGAATGTCATTATAGATTACATTTGGTTGATTCTTTCATTAATTAACCTCTGTTGTTATCTGATATCCAACTTTTTTGGTAATGGGATTTGGAAACTTGAACTTCCAAATGAAAGTTTATTTTGGAGAGAAGAGTCTATAATTGCTAACTCTTTGTCTTTGACTTGGGAGCCTGCTTCAATTGCTGTAACACTCTTGTCTAATATATGCACTTGGTGTTTGATGGCCACTATATTCGCTTGGATTTGTTTGAGGATTTCCAATATATTTTTCCTACTCGTGGTTATATGGGATCCTCTGGCGATACTCACGTATATGTGTCCCAGAGGGGAGAGTGAAAAGTTACTCTTGTGTCTTATTTCAATAGGGGGTATTCTTTCATGTTGTTCAGCCAGAGCCTTGGTTGGTCCAGTCTGTTCATTCTTTCTTTGGGTGTTAGGTTCCCCTTTGCTGTTGGGCAGTGGGCATGGTCGTGATTCTAGTCTTCATAGTTGAAGCATAGTTTAGTTGATCTTGTGACCTAAACTAAATCATTGCCTTGAAGGCGGATGTTCATGTCTCTTGCTCTGTTAAGGTTCCTGTCATCTTTTATAGTACAGAATGGCAAAATATTTATTCTGGTTTGTAGAGTTGAAGGGGAAGTATATTGCTTGAGCTGATGTCTGTTTGATTATTTCCTCAAGTTCTTTTACTAAGATTTCTTGTGAGAGGTTGGCAAGAGTTGCATTATACTGGTTCCTCTTCTTTCTTGTGATATGGGTTCTTATCATTGGATATGTCCTTATACAGAAGGTGTCCTTGTAGATTGCCTAGTTTTGGACCTGTTCCTTATATGCCTTCATTATTCTGAATTGGATGTTTCTAGATTTAACTTGTCCTGCTGGTTGTAAGGTTATGTATTCGATCTGAGTTATGTCTTGAAATAAGGTTGCGATATCTTTTTTTTGGAAATGGTTGGGGATGTCCCAAATTCTAATGGATCGGGATTTGCATTTTGTGGTGTCGAGTTGGGGTACTAGTCTAAATTTAGAATTTTTATTATCAGTAATCTGAATTTCACATACAGTTATAGCCTCATAGTAACTGCCAAAAATGGCTGCGATAATTGGAGATCCGATTGGTTCTTCGATATGGACATGTTTCAGGATTAGTAGGTGTCCCAGTTTGTCACATACTTGATAAATTTTCTTCTCTGTTGAAAGTCCAGACAACTTCTCTATATCTATATAAATCTTTTCTGGACCATGTATATCAAGAATTCCTTGGGGGTTCGTTTATTCTGTTGTCTTGGGAATTTCTATGGCACCCTCTTCAGAATTTGTGTTGTTGTCCAGTTCTGCATTCTCAAGCTTCATGTTTTTATCTTGGTTTTGAGTAGGATCCTTTGTAGTTGTTGAGGCTGTTGCCTCCTTTTCCTTGTCTGCTGTCATTCTGTTTCTTTTTGTGCTGGTGAGTGGGTTGAATTTACTTGCTAGTTTGGTCTTGAGAAGGGGTCTTGCAATTTTATCACTACCCATGATGATTCTTTCATCAGTATAGTTTGCCACTGTGTTCTTGACTCTAGAGGACCTTCTTGACATGTTTGTTGGGAAAGCTCTTTGTGAGCATTGGGTTTTTTCTTGTGAACTTTGGATTGTTATCATAAAAGAAAATTTTTATAAATTTTGATATGAGTGGGATAGAATTTTTTTTGGGGGGGTTCTCTATATGCTTTTTTTTTGAAGATTTTTGATATTTTTTATTTTTTTTTTCTGGTTGATATTCCTAGAAGTTTTTCTTGGTGGTATAAGTGATTGTATCTGTCAGTTTAGATATTATATATATAGAATCTGATAATATTATAAATGCTATTAATAGTTTCTGCTTTTTTTTTTTTTTTTTTTTTTAACCCATAATTATGTCATATTGGTATTCCTTTTTGAGATATTGAGAGATACCTAAATATTTTACAGATTTTTACAAAGCAACTAACTTGTCATTGTATATTATTAGTTGAAGAATCACATTACTTAAAAAATATGATGAGTCCACTAAGCTAGTTTAGATTAAACAAAACTAAGTTTAAACTAGGTACTTCAATTCATATTTAGGGGACAATATTTCATTCTTCTAGTAACTTGGCATAGTGCCTCTAAGTCAATTAAGATTATTGTCAACAGTTTATTACTATAATTATCCGAAAAATAATAAATTGCTAAAGTTGATACTGAAGAAAAAGAGAAGGGAGAATACAATTCAAAGCTCTCCAAAAGGTTCTTGCTTCATTTTACAGTTTCCTCTCAAAAGGAGTTTGCTTAATTGGGATATTCTCTGAGCTTTATGATTTTTGAGGAACTTAACCCTTCCTAAAAGTGATTTCAAGAAGAACATTTGAGGAACTTATTCTTTTGCCAATATATGGATTCACTTATTGCTAGTGAAGCCAGCACCATATTATGGAAGAGTTTGACTGACTAGGATAAAAAAATCTTTTAAGAACTTTGCCTGACCAGAATAGAAGCTTGGGGACCTCAGCTTTTGTCCAAGAAGCCTTTTCACCACCTCAGGAACTTAATGAGAGATGGAATTTGGATCTTCTATTCCTACCCATCACTTAACTTTCTGTATCATAATTGTTTCCTGAAAGTTGAACATACATAATTAAAGAAAATATTTTTTCTAGAACTTTCTTTTTTATATCATCAATGATATATCGAGACATGTGAGTATGACCAATAGGAGCTTGTTTACTTTTCCTAAAACCAACATGTTTCATGACAGCCAATTACCTTTGGTGAGGATTTGTGCTATCCAAAATTCAGGATCAAATTGAGGTAGGCAAAATTCCCCAGAAAACCATGAAAGTGATAGCTCTAAGAGGTCCAACAGTGACTGAAAGGAGAAAAATAAGCCATTCTATCATCAAAAATCTCTAAATATTTCTTGCTTTAAAGATGGAGAAGATCTTTATGTACTTCACTATTGGATCTTTTTTCTTTGAAAATTTTCTTGCTATTGGTATCAAAGGTATTACTTGACTTATTCTTGATTATCAGAAGTTAAGTTTTTGGTCAAAGAGGATTATAAACAAGTAAAGAGGAGTAAAAATGACTTTTGAAGTCACTTTTTAAGGTGTTTTAAGAAAAGTATTAAAGACTTTTTTAGCAAAGAGGCAAAAAACTTCTGTGAACATCTTTTTTATGTATAGTCAGAGGATCAGCAGAAAGAGTTTTTTAATTCTTTATTAATAGTCTCTACTATTTTGTTAGTTTTGATATATTTACTAATGGTTTTTAAAATGGTTTACCAATACTACCCATAATAATCTTGTTCAATATATTGTTTAATACTATATTTAATGTAAGTTCCTATCTGATATTGCAATCGATATTGTTATTAATTCTTGCTATTATTTTTTGGTGAGTAGTGTCTAGTGTGATGAGTTCAGTATTGATACTATGTAAGGGGCATCTAAATAGCTGGATGTTGTCTTCTATATATAAACATAAGAAGCATGTTTCTGATTGATATATATCTGATCTTCTAATATGAAGCTTGTCTATTATAAAGAGCTCTTTGTTCCAGAGTTTAAGTATAAAACTTTTTTGTAAGTGATTCCATAAGTCTATTTTGCTGAGATTAATATCTGATAGATAAAGCCTCTAGGATGTTTCTTACCAGTTGATATTTACTACCTATTGTTTGAAGAAGTCTTTGTTTCTATTAAATATTATTCATTAATATGTTAGCTATATTTGTCTTATATATTTAAGTACCTTTTAGATAGTTGTGGTGACTTCTATTTGGTTCCTATAGTGGAAGGTAAGAATATTGTTACTGAAAGTGATATTGATTAGCTAATCTTGAGAAACAGTCATGCTGTTGTTATTATGGTGTTTAACAAATTTGTCTGTTTTTAGAAAGTGATAGGTGTCTAAGTGATTCAATTTATTTGTTTTATTCAGAGAATAGTATATTGCTATAATACTGAGGTTGCTGATAAGCCTTATTTCTTAATTTTTTTAATATTTTTTTCTACATAAGTATTATATTCTTTTATTAATAATAGTAAGTCAGTTTCAATTTTGAGAGATTTTGTTAGGCCACTTGTCTAGTTGATAATTTGTTTTTTTCTTCCTGGATTGTCTATATATCAATAAAGTTTTTATTATATAAAACCTTAAAAAGAGAAATTTATAGTTTTTATAATAACATAAATAATGTCTTGAATATTTATGCTTTGTTTTTCTAAAATTATAAGTTGTATTGAAATTATTTATAATAACTATATAAATAATTTTTCAACTTTTCTTGAATTAGTTTCCTAATTTTTTTTTTATTTTTTTAACTTTTTATTTTATTATTTAATATACTATATATACTTAAACAATATATTTCTTATTTCTTTAGATCCAAAAATTAAATATCATTATATATATATATTTTGTGAAACACATATTAGTCAGTTTATTTGATTATTAAGTTCAGGTATAGAAGAGATACAAGCAATTTGTAAAACTATATGCTCTATACTATTACAACAAATAGTTTGTCAACTGGCCTACTTTGACTAATAATTAATAACTCAAGCTAACCTAGTGTACATGAAGTTTCACTAATGTATTGTGTTAGTAGAAGCAGTGAAGCAAAATTAAAGAATAAGAGGGATCTATAAGATCTACTGTATATATGAAGCTGTGTTCCAATGCATTATCAGAATTTCAAAAATCTCCTATAAAAAGAAATTACTGAAAGAAATTTTGATTCTAGAATGGAAGTCCTGATCAGTATATTGTTTATACTTGATATGAAGAGTGACTTGGTGAACTTCAAAATAGATTCGTTGATAGAAATAGTGTTTCATATACTTTCAATTATTTTGCAGCTCATACAGGAGAAGAAACTATCATTCAAATCATGAATGCCTTATCAAAAACTACGTGGGAAAAGTATGATAAGACCTGCTTCTCCTTTTATATTCTCTGGGATTAAGCCAAGTTCATTGATTTTTAATTATGACAAAGTCTTCTACTTGAGATCAAGGCATCCTATTTGCCTTTAACTAGGATCTTTAGTAATATGGAAAACTCGAACTATATCCCTTGGCGAAATTACTCTTCAGCTGGTTTTCAACTATATCCATGAGTTAACTACTGACACTAGGTAGGAAGGGAGGAATTCTTTAGGTCATTCATATTTCTAGTCACTTTTATATAAGAGAAGAGAAAGAAATCCAACTATAATCCTTTTGATATTGCTATTTACAGAGATGAGGAATTCAATCTTCATAAAAAGAAAAGATTGAAAAGGGAATGGGTATAGCTGTATAGATTGATCCACTGTATCATGTAGGGTCTTATGATGAAATAAAGAAATATATGTTAGGCCTTCATATTTTAAAAGCTGAGTTAATTGAAAGAGGACAGCTGATCAGTTTTTTTGACTCTTCCATAGAATGTCCACTGATGTAGGAGGTGACAGTATCTGCTATCTACTTGTGTAACTGGTATGCAACTTATGATAAATCTCAGGTTCTTATAAAACTGAGAAAATGCATTTAAACACATAAGATGACCAATAGGAGCTTGTTTATATTCTTTTACTGACATGATTTTATTGAGCCAATTAGTATATAAGAAAGTTTGTGCTACTCAAAATTCAAGATCAAACTGAGGTAGGCAAAATTCCCCAGGAAAAACTGAAAAAGAGTACTATTAGAGCCCAACAAATGACAAAAAGAGTAGATGAAGTGTGTTCGTGATAGCTCTCTTATCGCTAACAAAGCTCTGTGATATTTTTCTATATATGAATAGGTAGCAGAGAATCAGTTCTTCTTCCTTTCAGAACTTTTTTACCATTGATAGGAAAAGTATTTCATGATTATTTTCGGTCACTAGCAGTCAAGTTTTTGTTTGAAGAGAGTATATACAAAAGGAAGGGAATGAAGATGACTTCTGAAGTATTTTTCAGAATGATTTAAAGAAGGTAATAAAACTTTATTAGCAAGAAAGTATTAAACTTTTTTGTAAACATCTTTTTTGTATGTGATTAGAGGATCAGCAAAAAGAGTGAAATATCATTATATATCCTTTCAATTTTTCTATGAATACTATTTTTTTTCTAGATATTTTCTTATTAAAATACTAGCTATTGATTCATATAAGATTTCTTTATTTATCTGGGACATAACTATGCAAATATTAATACCATTCAAGATTACATCACCCCAAACTGACCTGAAAGATTGCAGAGAGAGATTTTTCTAGTGGAAGATATAATTGAATGAACATTTCATACTGAAAAACATATACATATAAAAACTATACTTATACAAAAACCCAACTTGCATAATTTGCAAAAGGCAAGAAGAAAAAGATCTTCACCTTTTTATGTATGGACTAAACAAGACAATACTGATGAAAAAGTACATATCCTTCCTTACAGAAGAATGTGCAGCCAGGACCAATGGCAATAAACAAAATGAACTAATACATGACAAATGGAATTGATTCCTCAGACCAATGATTTAGACAAAAAA
>CAJVPT010003317.1:0-15510 GCA_910592055.1 Acaulospora colombiana
AAGTTGGAAGGGTCTTCACCTGAACTTTTAATGGAACAAAAAATCACTTCCAACGTTGCACTTAGAGTAATTACTGAGACAAGTGAGCTAGTTAAAGTTTTAGCTTTAGTAATTCATACTATATATACAGCTTACAATTGTTTAATAAAGCATATATAACTAGCCTGATAGAGGGTTTAAAAAAAAAAAAAAAGATATCTTAAGAAAAATATTTAAATTTTAACTTTTATTTATTAAAACTTTATTATCACTTAAAAATTTATATAAAAAATAGAAATTTATAATTTATATTATTTATTTTTTAATCTTTTAATATTATAAATGTTTTATTAAGAAATTTAAATTTTTAAAAAATAAATTTTTCTAGATTTTTTAATTAATAATAATATTATTGAAATATACAATATAAATAAAATCAATAAAAGTTTATTTATATTTCAAAAATCAATATGTTTTGTATTAGCTAATTATTTTAATAAAAATTTGTATTATTCAAAATTTAAAATCAAATTAAAATAAATAAATTTCAGTAAAAAACTATAAAAGTAAAAACTTTAAAAAAATCAAATTGGTTAAAAAGAAAAAAATAAGTTTTTTTACTATACAAAATCTCTATAAACTTTTTATTTCAAAAATTAAAAAGGTTTCTAAGTATTTTATAATTAGTTTTTCTTTTTTTGAAAAAATTTTTGATACTAATATTAAAGTAAAGTATTACTTGATTTTTTTTTTATTATTGAAAGTCAAGTTTTTGAGTTATGATATTTTTAAATAATAAAGAAAGAATAGAGACAACTCTTAAAGTTATACTTCAAATTGTTTTAAAGAAAGTATTAAGACTTTACTAACAAATAAGTATAAAAACTTCTTGTAAATTTATATATATATATGATTAGATGATTAATGAAAAAAAATCTAATATTTAATTTTTTATTATAAAAATTTTTATTATATTTTATTTTGGAAATAGAAAAAATTATTGAATATAATATTTTATTATTATTAGTTTTTTTTTTTTTTTAGAAATCTTTTTTTATTAGCAATAAATATATTACTTAATTTTTTTTAATTATCAAAAATTAAGTTTTTGATTAAAAATATTATAAATAAAAAAAAAAAAAAAGAATATTAAAAATTTTTATAAATACTTTTTATATTATTTAAGAATGGTAATAAGACTTTATTAGTTAAAAAATTAAAAAGATTTTATATGCTATAAATATCATTTTTTTTATACGCAGTTAAAAAATTTGTGAAAAGAGTTTTAAAGAGTTTTAGTAAAAAATCCAAAATCTATATTTTCTTTATTAATAATATTATCTTAAAATTTATTTATATTCTTTTACTTTAAATTTTTGAATAATAAAAAATTAGTATTAAAAGATATAGAATTGCACGCAGTCTAAAAATAAACTAATTTTGTAACAGTTGGAAATTGATTACATAAACCCCGATGACTATAATACCCTTAAATACGTAATTGCCTATACCCGATAAGGTTTAAAAAATGGACCAGAGTTAAACTTCTTTTAACTAAACTTTCGTCATAATCGCACTTCTCGGAACCATTTAATTGGTAAAGGAGAATCACGATAACGATTACGCCAGTTAAATAATGATAATCATCGAGATTAATAATGGTGATTGACCATTTGCACATTCAATCTTTCCAATCTAGTAAAGGGTTCACTATCCTTTCAATAAAGGGCTTCGTGATTTTCGTGTGGCCAAAAACACGGGCACGGTGTGGCTGCGCTCAAGTCTAAAGCGTGTGACAGAAATTGTGAAACCTTATCAAAAGCCCCGAAATGAGCACCTTATCTTATACATTCGCGAGAATTCTCGAATATTTTGCAGATGTTTGCGGATACTACGCTACAGCAAATTGCAGAAGAAGTATCTGATAAAAAAGAGTTGAACACCGATAATGAAAATGTTTCCATTGATCAGAAAAAACCGACCATATTATCCGGAAGGTTTAGCTTGGCGGTAAAGAAGAGTTGGAACAATGAATTCTCAGAAGCAGAAGGAATTTTTGAAAAATACAAGGACAAGATTCCCAGGTGGGGTGTTGCTTATGCCGAGATGCAAATGCTTAAATATTTAATGTCCGGTCAGATTTATGAGAATGAAGCTCCGGAAATGACTACTTCACTTACGGAGGCGGAAAAGTTGGCCAACAAGGTTGCCGAGAATAAAGAAGATTTTGTAGGCTTTGGTTCGCTTTTGATTTCGCGTGTTGCTTCCTGACTTAAACTATTCTCTCACTTATTCTCACTCATTTTATAGGAGACCACGTTTACGGTGTTTAAAACTGAAATCCTGAAAACAAGCATCGAATCTGACAACACATCGGCAGGGGAAGAAGCATCACTCCGATCCAACTATCGATGGGATTGTGAGTTGGCTTTAGCAGATGTTCTCTTGTTCCGATCAATTTTGCAAATGATCGGAGGTAATGAAATCAAGGGAGCATTTAATTTGCGCAAGTCTTGGAAGATTTATTATAAAGTTAGGGATGAGATTACTCAGATTAAGGGGAATGCAGGCAGAGGTGAAATTTATAAGCACGAGAGTGCAAGCAGTAGTCGATGGAGCCTTGGAGATGCACTTATGGGAAGGAGGGGTAGCGTTAGCAGTCTGGTTGGATTTAGTGGTAGTTCGCAGGACGTCCCCAGCTCGATAGAAGTTGATCTCGATGTTGAAGATTGTCTCGAATTCGGTCTTGGCTTATTTCAGTTCGTCGTTTCAATAGTAAGTTTCGAGCATTACAATAATTCAATAACTTGGACTTTAATGCCGACATGTTATTTAATGTCACTTGGTGATAGGTTCCAAGTTCTTTCTTGCCCATGTTGAAGACCTTTGGGTTTAACATCGATCGTGAACAAAGCATTAGAATGTTGGAGAGTTGCTACTCTCGTGACGGCGTTAGAGGTGAGCACCAACCAAAAACAGTTATTGATGAAAATTGATGAGTCGGTCCTTCGAAGATCTAAGTGTTTTCTTATGGGGGTATTTGTTTAGCACCATCTGCATCATTATTCCTCTTTTTCAATTACCTTTTTCTTACCCGCGGTCTTTCCGACCGGATACCTTCACTAACAAGGGCTGGAGTAATTTCCAAGGAGTGTGTCGGAAAATATCCGTAAGTGAAATAAATACTTCTAAAATTTATTTATGTGGTATCAAAGTTTCTGAGAGGTCACTATCACAAATAGGAATAGCCCGCCGTTCCTTTTCATGGCATGCCAACATGCGCGTAAAGTTGGGAATATTCAGGAAGCCATAAACCACATATCAATGAGCATCATAAATTGTGAGAAAAGCGGAGTTACGAGCACAAACCATAGATTTGAAAAGGGCATGACATATTTGATTAGTCTCGATTTTTCTGCTGCAAAGAATATATTTGAGCAGCTCTTCTATGGAAACACTATCGTGTTTTCTGGCAAGAAAGGATCATCCATACGTCTTCAAGGGTCAGTGCATGGGTCCACACGGCTTTTCTCAAAAAATGGCAGCACGAAAAAGGGCAATCTATTTCTCCAATTTTTCGAATTTGAGTTGAGACCATTTTGTGGACTGTGCTTGGCGGGTTGTTATCTTATTGTCAAGTCTGGTGAAGGAGCGATGAAGGAAGCTTTAGACGTCTTAAAACAAACCAAGGCAATGACAATCCCGGAAACTGAGAATAGCAGTAGTAGCATTGCCGGTAGTATCGGACTATTTGGAACGAGTGCAAGTGGGTTAGTCGGAATCGCCACTGGCGACAAGAAAGAAAAGGTAAGATAGATGATGATGATGACAATAAATTGTAAGATGAAAAGGATCCGCTGAAACGTTTTTTCTTACTAATCCTCAATGTTTAGTTCAAGATCAGTCGTTATAACAAGTTTGCCGGTCGATATTCGACCAAGAATGTGGAAAGAAACACGGTGTCACCCTTCATATTGTTTATTATTCTTTACCTTCGTCGAGATATTTTTTATATGCCAATGGAGTTGAAAGAACGATGGTCAAAAGTGTTGGAAACCACATGGGAGGTAAAGTGCGTCCCTCTTGAATAAATAAAACTTACGCGTTGGCACATCACAGTTATAATTAAAATTCTTATTGATCGTGTAGAAAATTGAAAAGCCTACTGATCCTGACACGAATGCTGTGTACTTGTTGCTTCATGGTGTTTTCGGAAAGTTCCTTAATCCTGACCCCACTATAGCTCAAATTTCATTCTGCGAATGTTTGGCTTTGGAGGTTGGGATCGTCAGTGAGACGTGGGTTATTCCTCACTGCAGATATGAGGTTAGATCCAAAAAAAAACAAATTTTTTTTTTAAGGCCAATGAACTATTTGGTTAAACTTATTATATCCTAATCTGTTATTATTTTTGTTTGAAGCTTGGAGAATTATTCTACAAAAAATTTGGCAACGAGGAAGCGGCCATGGAACAATTTAAATGGATACTTAAGGGTCAAAGGCCAACATCTCGCGTGGGTATGGTTCCTCGAAGGGATAGTAGCATCAGCACAACGTCAATTACGCCGGGATGTTCAATAGATTCAAACAACTCCGATCGATTTAAGAAATATGAATTTGACAAAATTCTTAAAGCGAGATGTACAGAGGCAGCCGAACAAATTCGCGGGGGGTCATCTCAACAACTCGCCGGTGTACATACATCTCCGCCACCATCACCATCACCATCACCATCGTCAGCCAGTCATAGTCGAAAGAAATCGGGTTCGACGTCGAGTTTAATCAGGGAGGTGCATGAGCAAAAACTTCAAAGACGACTAAACGATCAAGTTACTTCTCTATCTTCCACCACGGAGGTCACGAGTAATGATGGCGGCAGCGATGATGAAAACAACTTAAATAAGAATGAACAAAGTCAAACTGAAAATGTGATTGCAGAAGAGGAAGGAGGTTTCATCTCGGTATTAAAATTTAAGAGGCTGTATAAACAAAGATCACATAGCTTAACTCAAGTCGGTATAAACGACAGCGATGGTAATGAAAGTAAAGGCAACAAAATCAATATTAAGGGATTTAAAAATAAATTCCCTGGATTTAAATTTCGGTGATTGTACTTGGAAACTTTTTGGGTAATGCTAATATCCTTAGTACCTAATAGCTTTTTCGATTTAATCTAGTTGATAATTTATTTTTTGCTGTATATACTGTGCTAGTCAGGTCATTCTTTAAATTGTATCCGTCAATTATATGCTTGTATGTTATAATTTTTTATCTCTAATACTGTAAAATTGTGTTGTACATTTATATTTTTACATGTAAAAATGTCTTATCGATCCAATCAACGATCACTGATCAACCAAAATTTTATTTATGCTCATCAGTTCAAACACGAACTCATTAAAAATGAATAAATCTCCGCACTTACCATTAGACAAGAGCTCATTTATCGCCAGAAATTGTAAACGAAGATTAGATCAATTATTCATATATTCCAATATCGTGACAAAACAAGTACTGCTCACAGTCGGAAGGACCGCTAAGGTATGGTCGTCACTATCGCCATCTTATGTTTTCGCATTACCCTCCTCGAACTCATTTCAATTCGAATTTACAATAGACCAAATATCTAAAATCACAAATTACAGATGATAAGCAACGCCCTCACGAAATCCGTCGCGACTTCTGGAAACCGATCATAGCCATCTCTGGTTTCAGCTCCTACACTTCTGTAATGACCACCAACAATATAATTCAACATAAACTCCGTACCTACCCAAAACCTCAAGACTACTATCGATTAGAACGTAAGGTACGTATGCAAGATGACATGAATCAACTGGAGAAAAGTGTCTACGGCCTATGTTATGCGATCAATAGTCTTGTACACACTAAAGGATATGAACAGGAGGGGTCCAGTAAGCTCACCATATATTGGGAACGGTTGGCGATGAAAGATTTACCCTCGAAATCGGGATTAGATTTAAAATGGCCAGTGTGCGTACAGCATAAGAAGCTAATGCTCAAGAGGGGAACAATTATGTTGAACGAAGAGTTTAAGGTAGTGCAAAAACCTGAAGTAGTCAGGGAAGCCCTGAGGAAGGAGAGGTATCTGAAGAGTAGAAGAGGAAGGATTGAGGCAGAGAAGAATGTGATTAAAGCTAAAGAAAAGGTTGCTACAGATGGTGACGGGAATAATAATAATAACAATAATAATAATAATGATAATTATAATAATGAATCGAAAAGCGAGTAAGAAACATAAATAACAATAAATTATTCCGACTGCAATGTTATTTTTATTTTTTTTTTTTTGAATCCAATTAACCAATTTCTCGGCTGATTTTTCTCTGGAATTGAAACGTCGCATTAATATTATATTTGAAGGAAATTTTTTATTCGAGCGGGCACTTATTTTCAAAAGTCCAGTCTCGTGAAGCCAAATGTTCACCTAGCATTCCTATTACTGTATATTTAAGATTTCATATCATAGTGTAACTATGCGTTGATAATCTCTAGACATGAATTTTTCAAACTTGATACCAAACTTGAGTCCAAAAACCTTTGCAACTTTTGACTCGAGAGAGGAAGAGTCACCTTACATCTTTGATATTGTTGCCACTTCGACTTTTTGCGTTGCATCAGGTTCAAACAATGAACTTAATTCGTGGAATTATAATGATAGTTCCTTGACTTTTAATGGAAAGTTGGCTTATCACACTGATACCGTTACAAATTTAAAAATACATAAAAATCAGTCACTGATTTCAAGCTCAAAAGACGGTCGCGTCGCAATATGGGATTTGCGAGCACCAAGGGTCGAACCAGCTCAAGTGCTCCAAGGTATGCTTCAAAAAAAAAGAAAAAACGAAATTTTTTTCTTAAAATTCTTGAATGTCGACAAAGCTCCGATTCTTATTTTTCAGCCGCAGGACGCGTGCCATTATTATCCTTTGATATTAACAATTCGGACACAGTTTTGGCAGCCGGCACAGAACTCGTTGGTGAAGATGCGAAGATAATTTTCTGGTGTGTGGGATAATTTACCTTTGGCTTTTAATTTGATAATTTCAATGAATCAATTTAGTGAACTGGCGCAATTGAACTTTTCAGGGATTTACGGAATCCCTCAATTATATCACAGTTCGTCGAATCGCACAGTGATGACATTACCCAGATTCAGTTTCACCCAACGAGTCCTTCGCAATTCATCAGCGGTTCTGTGGACGGTTTAATATGCATCTTTGATCTAAAGAATTTTGACGAAGATGATGATTTAATTGGTGTGTTAAATTCTGGTTCGTCGATAAATAGAGCGGGATATTTTGGATCGGGTGGCGAATATGTGTACTGCCTGACCCACATAGAAACATTTAGTTTATGGGGAGCCTCCGAAGTACATCAAAAATATGTCATGTTGCTTCTAAAGCTGGCTATTTCAAAAATATAATCTAAAGAAAGCATTTGAACATCTTAGTGTAGATCACTTTGCGACATGGGCGACATTCGTCAAGACACTATTCCCATTGACTATGCAATCGACTGCAAATTTGATTATTCCACGAATCGATTGTTCCTGTTTACCGGCTCTAGGACGTACGCATCTTTCATTCATCTAATATTGGTGACTCTGACGATTCCTAGTTTATTTTATTTATTTCTTTATAAAATATTCCCGTAGTGGGGATCTCAGCATCTTACACGTAGCCGTAAACGAATTACAACCGTGTCAAACCTTGAGTGGCGGGCATTCCGAAATCATTCGTAGCGTTTTCTGGGATCCAACGGTTTGTTCTCGAATATCTAGGATTTTTTTAATAGACGATCCACTCAATTGTATCTAACTTCCATTATCAGACCAACATTTTCCTTACCGGTGGCGAAGATGCAAGGTTATGTCTATGGGGGCCTTAGATAATTCACTTGAGAAATTCTTTATTCTATTAATGCACGATGGTGATGTAATATTAATTATTACGCCCAATTCAAAAATAAGTATTACATAGAAAATTGTGTACATATTTTATGTGCACGCGTTAAAATTAAACAGTGCGAAAAAATAAATTTGTTTAAAGAAAATAAGTGAACGAAGAGATTGTGATTTTGCATTTTTAACATATCTTTTTTTAAAAAAAAAAGTTCTGCGATTTGAAGGTAAAAAAGTCAAGAATTGATTAATAATGATATATTGTAAGTCCTGGAAAATTTTTACCGAGAAGTAAATAAAATTATTTCTAATATGTAATCTACTGTAGAAATTTTAATTTTAATTTTTTTTTTTGCAATATTTATAGCCAGGCCAGACTGTTGTACAATTTATTCAAACTGCATGGTATCTACTATAGCTAAATTATTTATCATGTTTAACAAATTCGTTATAAGCAATAATGGCTTCTAAGTTTGACTTTGGAAACAATATTTCACCCATAATGGATTTTGAGTAAAGACTTTCCTAGTTCACATATCACAATTAGCAAATTGTTATTACCATATATCATATCAAATTATTGGAATACAGGAAATTATAAAAAGGGATTAATTGAAGAATATTTAAAAATACATAATTGAGTAACAAAAAGAAGGAAGAAAGTAAAAATTTATTTTTAAAATATTTTTTCTTTTTCTGATCTTTCAATTATATTATCTATTGAATTTTTACATATTATGAACTTTCTATTATGTCAATTTAAAAAACTTGTTATTATAAAATTTAATCAAAATAAGATTAAAATTATCATTAAATCTTTATTTAATTAGAATAATAAAAATAAAAAGATTTTAAACTAAGTAAATATTACTTTTTACTATTTGAAAATTATTACTATAAATTAATTTAATTGAAAAAATGAAGTAGAAATAAAATATCAATTAAATTTTTTTTATTATTAAAACATATATTATAATCAATAGAAACTTGTTTATATTCTATTATTAATAAGTTTAGTATCAATCAATTACTTTTAGTAAAATTGATATTATTTCAAAATTTAAGATCAAATTGAGATAAACAATTTTTTAAAAAATTTTAAAAATTTATATAGCAATAAGAAAAAAAATAGTAAATAAAAAATTTTTAAAATTTGAATTTTTGTTTATTTATTTATTTAATATAAAAATTTTTATATCATAGTCTTATATTATAAATAATAAAACTATTTCATAATTTTTTATAATTATCAGAAATTATATTTTTATATAAAAAAAAATACAAATAAGAAAAAAAAAAACAAAATCAATTATTAAAATTATTTTTTAAATTATTTTAAAGAAAGTAATAAAACTTTATTAATATAAAAATAAAAAACTTTTCATAAGTATCTTTTTTATATATAGAATTATCAAAGAATTAATAAAAAGTTTTATCTTTTATCAAACTAATTATATATATTTTATTAAACTTACAGTAAATTATTTATTTTATTGTATTATAAAAAAACTTTTTTTATCAATTTTTTGATTATATATAAAAAAGATGTTTATAAAAAGTTTTTTGTTTTTTTTTTGTTAAAACAACTTAAAATATAATTTTGAAAATTATCTTTATTTCTTTTTTTTATTCATAAATCTTTTTTTTCAAAAACTTGATTTCTGATAATTAAGAAAAGTAAAATAATATCTTTGCTACCAATTATAAGAAATTTTTCAAAAGCAAAAAAATTGATTGTGCAATGCTTAAAGATTTTTTTATTCTTCAAAGCAAATTAATATAAAGATTTTATATAGTAAAAGGGTTTATTCTTTCTTTTTTTTTTTGAACTATAATTATATTTAGAGCTTATACTTTTATAATTTTCTAAAGAATTTTATTTATTTTAGTTGATTCTAAATTTTTGAATAGTATAATTCTTATAAAAGATAATTGACTAATATAAAACATGGTCATTTTAAAATATAAATAAGATCCTATTGATTATATCCATATAATTTAATAATATTAGTAATAATTAGAAAAAAAAGTTTAAAAAGTTTTTTTTCAAAATTAAAAGTTTTTCAAAAAATATTTATTATATTAAAAGATGAAAAATAAATAATACAAAATACAAATTTTATCTCTACTAAGTTTATTAGATAATAAAAAAGTTTTACTAAACAAAATTAAAGTTTTTTCTTTATTTGAGTTATTCTAGTTCAATATTTGCTTAAATAATAAATTTGTTAAATTAATTATTGAAATATTGCAAATAATAATAAAAAATATTTCTTCTAAAATTCAATTTGAAGTAAAAAGAAATTTCCATTAAACAATTATTTTTTCTTTTATGCTCACCTTTTCTCTTTAACTTAACAATTTATAGTTAATGAATTTAAATTTTCTTTCAAAATGATTAGATAAATTTTTATTTTGTAAAAAATTTTTTAATTGTCAATAAACAATAGTTATTCAATATCTATCTAAAAATTTGATCGAAAAACAAGAAGAATTTTTAAGCTATACAGTATATTATATAAGTGACAAGAAAATACAGTAATTATATATTTAATTGTATAGAGAACATGGATGAAACGTTACTATCTTTCTATCTTCCAAATATGATTACAATAAATAAACATGAATCATCAATTGTTACAATTTGAATAACTGGTCACAAAAAAAAATATTTATCGTAATTCTTAGACGTATATCAGTTTGTATTTTCAAGCTTAAAAATATATCACATGATGATATTTTTTCTAGCGAAATTAATATTTATGTCAATGAGAAAGGATGATGTAATAAAATTGAAAAATTTGAATTTATGAAATTTTCTTATTTTGAATTCATTTTGTGAACATTTTGTAGATTCCGTAAAATCTAATTTCAAAAAAAATATACAGATCTGGAAATAATTTCAAAAGGACTCACGAGTAAATTACAACCATTAGATTATTCATTTTAATCAATTATAAGAAATATATTTTAGAATAAATATTTACATTTATTTTATTATTGATAATAGATTCGTTGTCAATATACTGTAATGATTGAAATGTGACAAGATTTAACTCTGGCTGAATAAATTCGTAAACCTCTTATGCTACTCTTGCTACATGGATTAAAAATTTTTGAAAAGAAATAAAAAATCTTCTTAATGTTGTGATATTTTGACCTATTTAAGATTATTTGATATTTGATTACGATGAGTTAAAAAATAATAAATTAGAAAATAATGAAGATAGAAACATAATTATCATGATAGCATTGAAAAATTAGAAGCCGTATAAGATGTACAGTATCAATGCATATAATTGGCTATTCCCATTTGCAGATCTTTTGTAGGGGTTAAGCTGGGTTGGGTTTTTTTTTTTTTTTTTTAATGCAATCACTTTTCTTTCTTTTACACGGCATGATTGCATCTTAGCAAGTACAATATTATTCTGTGCCGTAGCATATGCTTCCTGTAAATGATTTATCGTATATGATTTTCGATTCTTATCAAACCAAATTGTTGTTAGGCTGCAAAATGGGGAATTAATGCATTCATTTTAGTAATAGAAACCATTGAATAATTTATACTCAGAGAGAACTTCTATTCATATAAGATACGAACTGAATAGCATTAGTTTGGATTTATCGCTTTTGTTTTTAAAAGTTTTCGCTAAATCATGTATGAAACCTGGAAGTTGTTTTTTTTATGAATTTTCAAAAGCGAATAGTTTTCGACTTTCTAATTTGCTCCTTTAAAACAGTCACGAATTGGTAAGATTTTTTTTTATTTTTATTTAAATAATAGTCGGAATGAAAGAAAATTAGGATGCTTGTTAGTAAAAATTAAAATTTTTAGTTCGTAGAAAAATTGATTAGAGATTACTACGAATAAGAGAAAAGCTTTGTACGTGTTTCTCTATTCTTTTTTTTTTTTTTTTTTTTTTACCGTTAGCCTTTTTTTTGTATTTAATTTTTTGGATTACCTATGGAATTAACAATATCACTAAATAAGATCGATACATTTTTAATCGATATACATTTTTTTGAGTTTCTAACAAATATTGAGAGTCCGACACACTATCTCTTTTAGTAATAAAAATTGTCAACATAAGATATGAACTGAATAGCGACACCTACGATCCATCGAGCATCATCCATCATAACTCGTGGTATGCGAAATCGTCAATAATCCTCATTTCGTGACACAGCGTCTTACAAGAAAGTTTATATTATGATGATGACGGTACTATTTTAATAATAATTCCGTTTTTCAAGTAATCTTCATTTTCAGATTTTTTTGCTAAGATACTTCTAGTTTTATTAAACCAAATATTTATTTTTTTTTTTAAACCCTCTGTCAGGCTAGGTATGTGTGCTTTATCGCTAAAGTCTGCAATATTAAATAAATATCTTCAATGGTACACAATTAAAAATAATTTACAATGTATTACCGGAAAATCTTTTTTTCGATATGCACGTTATCATAATGATCTTTAAATATAAGAAATAATTAAAAAAAAAAAGGCAAAACTTCATGTTCATATACTGTCATCGCATCCATCATCATATTTTAATCATAAAGGTATGTTCGTAAGAGCATGTATCCGTTATTTTAAAATTTAAGAACGAGATTCTATCATGGTATATACGTACATGGTTTTATTTTCGGTATTTTGTGTGTACTGTATAGTGATGTTGGAAAGTACAACGATTTAAAAAAGTTATAAATAGTGGGCTTTATCCTAAAAAATAATACAAGAAAAAAGAAAAACAATTAAGGGTAATTGATAAATTTTCAATTAATACGGAAACCAAATATTTAATTTAATAAAAAAAAATTTTTTTTTTCCAAAAGGCAACAATGAATACCGACGCTATAGATATGAAATTTGTTTGCGCTTGCATTTGCATTTGCTTTTTTTTCAGTAAAAAAAGAATAACTATAGAGGAATTAAGAATAAATATACCTAATCTTTTTGATATAAGAATTTACAACATACCTAATCTTTTTGATATAAGAATTTACAACATATCTATTATTTAATTTTATTATTAAATTTTTATTAATATACTACGGTCAACTCTTGAGTTGATTTACTGTAGTTCGATTTAAGTTTGAAGACTAAACTATATTAATTCATATACTTTACTCATATACTGTATCTATTCATATATCTAGTTACTAATCCTATCTATCAATATGCTCACTCACCTATTGATTCGTTTACTCCTCTGTTCACTTATCCACTATCCGTTTACCTTTCTGTTTGTTTACCTACTATCTATTTACATACATACTTTTCCGTTTATTTATCTATTCATTCTTTTACCCCTTTATTTATTTGCCCATTCATACATTAATTTGTTTACACAAACATTAATTCACATATTTTTTATTTATCTATCTACTTACCTATCCGTTCACCCTTCTATATATTTATATAATTATTTATTCACTTACCTATTTCTCTATTTCCTATTTACATACAATAGGGGACAAAAAAAATTGCCTTTTTTCAATTATCTAAATTAAATTAAACTTAAAATATAAATACTTAAATACCTAATGATTAATTTTACTTAATACTATTTTATAACTTTTATTATTATTATTATTATTTTATATTTTTATTTTAATTAAAAAATTTTATATTATACACAAATTTTACAAACTAATACATATAAATTTGATTTTTTAAATATAAAATAATATATAACTTATAATATTTATACAACTTAATATATAAAATTTAAAAAAAAAATTAAAAATATTATTATTAAATAAATATAAATTATTTTATAAAACTAAAATATTTATATTAATAATTTTTTATATTTTTGAAATAAATAAATTTTAAATTATAATAAAAATTTTAAAATTTTAAAAAATTTAGGCAATTTTTTTTGTTCCCTACTATATCTGTCTACCTATTCACATTTTTATTTATCTGTTCACCTGAGTCAATCTGATTGATTGCAATTACTACTTGTGATATATTAAATTCATCACTTTAATATTGCACTTTTAGTTTTTATCTATAATATATTATTAAAATTAATCAAAATTTAAAATTTATTAAATAGATATTAATATAATATATATAAGTAGTGTTAATATATATTATTTAATTATAAATTTGACTTATAACAAAAAAAGCAATAAAAATTATTACCAATTAATATATTAAATTATAAATAATTATAAATATTATATAATATTTGTATTTACTTATTATATTTTTATTATTTTATTATTATTATTTTTTTATTCATAATAGAATTCTTCTTTATAAATTTGTTATTATAACAAAAAAAAATTATTATAACAGATAAATTTTTTAGCCACTGTAAAATTATGATTAAAATAATCAAGCATATAAGATTGAAGTTTTTATTTTTATAGTTTTTAGAAAATTTTATTTACATAAATTTGATTCAAAAATTTTAAGTAATACAATATTTATCAAAGATGATTAGTTAATATAAAATATATTAATTTTTAAAATATAAATTAGTTCTTATTAATTACAATTATAAATTTTGATAATATTGTTAATAATAGAAAAAAAATCTATAAAAAATTAATTTTCAATTGAGCAAATTTCTCAAGAAAAATAATTATAATATCAAAAGCAAATAAAGACTATAAAACATAGTATCTTTATCGTTTAACAAGTTTCTCAGATAATATGTAAACTTTTTTAAAATAAAAATTAAGATTTTTAAATTTCTATTTCAATTTATAAAAGTTTTTTTATTTTAATTACTTTTTTTTTTTTTTTTGAGTACCTGTAGTCAGACTAGATCGTCAATTTATTAATCAATTAAAAACAAAAGTACATTTTCATTCAAGCAGCATGATATATACTACAGCTAAACTATTATTATAATATAACTAATTTATTATAAGTATAAAAGCCTTTAAGTTTAACCTTGGAAACAATATTTTGCTCTGCAGTGTTTTTGGATAAAAACCCTCCTAGTCCACTGTATTATTACCAGCAAGTTGTCACTGCTGTATATCAATTCAAGCCACTGGAATACAGGAAACTACAAATGGATGGATTAAAAAAAGAAGAGAGGAATATTTAAAAATATCTAAGCAGACAAAAAGAAAATGAAAAAGTAAAAATTGAAAAAATATTTTCAACTTTTTCCAAAGATCTGCTTCTCAAGACCTCTTCTCAATAAGAAATACCCAATTGGGATATCTTTTCTTTTCCTGACCATCTGAGAAACTTATTTATTCTTGATCTTGATTTCCTTCTTATATACCATTTAAGAAAACTTATCACCTAATGAAAACCTTTACTTCCTGAACACACTTGGTCCCAACCTTCTTTAGGCAGTGATTTTTTAATCACCTGCAGTAGAGTGATAACTTATGATGGATCTCAGGTTCTTATGTAACCTAATAAAAACTAGGTCATGTTGTTTCAGTATAATACTTTCCAACAGCCATGCCTAATTAAAAAAATTTTATTGATATACATTTTATATTATCCAAAAGATCAGATTACTCAACAATCCTTTTGCCTTGTAATGGTGAAAGGGTCTGAATAGTAGTGGAGATCCTTATCAATTGCAATATTCTTCAACAACTTCTAGGGAAATGCATTCTTAACTGT
>CAJVPT010003318.1:0-15508 GCA_910592055.1 Acaulospora colombiana
AAAAAATAATAAGAAAATTTCAGGCTGTTGCATAAAGTTGGCAAGAGCCATTGTGTCATTGTAAATCGCTAACCAAAGTCATAAGAAGATGGCTTGGCGACTTCGAGGCACATGCTCAAAAAAAAAATAATAAATATCATGTATCGTAAGCAGGATCTTGAATGATGACGTTATCTCGAGTGTGCATTAATATTGTGAATGAAAAATATTATCGCGACAAAGGACCTGGCCATTGAGTTCAATAGCAAATTGCCTTTATAATCGAAGGAATTGATTGGAGTGGTCCTTTCGAATTTCAGATATTGTGATTTCAATGAGCGATCCATCAAAAAACGTATGATGTAAAGATTTCTAGCAGTGCATTGCCCTTTTGACACTTGAAATGCTATTGTACAGGAGCAAAGACATCCCTTGATTAACTGAATTTGGAACCATCATTATCATCACCATTCTCGCACATTCCCTTGACACCGCGCGCTGTCAAAGAAAAGGTGACGTGACAATGAATCTGGGACCCACCAGAACCGGTTAATCCTCGAGATCTATCATGCCACGTCTCTTTTTTCGGTTCCCAACATCGTGGAAAAACTTCGCGAACAAAGATCATTTATCCATTCATTCACGTAGTCAAAACAAAGAAATCAAATCTATCCATTCTTCTTCCCGTTCCGTCTTTTTTTTCCTTCTCTTCTTGACGCGGGCATCTCGAAAAAGCGAGGCTTGGAAGTTTCCAGGCACAAAGTAAACATTCCATTGATGCGCACCACAATAATCGTGCCAAACCCATTCATTATGTCATAAAGTTGAAGAAACAATTATCCTTTGAATTGTCATTCAGAGATACAGTAATGATAATGACTCCCGGTTTTTTTTTTTTTTTAAAAAAAAAAAAAAAGAAAATTAGTTCGGTTATCCGATTGTACCAGTAATTATTACATACATGTGTGCACAATGACAGGCATGAAAAAAAAAAAAGTTTTTTTTTTTTTAATTCGCGCGCGGACTATTATCGAAACGTGTAATCGCCATGAGATCTTAACTTTTTTGGAACCCAACAAACAATTATTGATTGTTCACGGGCTGACTTTTTTTTTTTTTTGGTGTAACACGAGTGCCACCGTCCTTAGGTAAAACCAAGGTGCTCAGCTGAAATTAAATGGTTAGCACTAGGTGGAATCTTAAACAGTTGATGGTCAGAATTATGCGTTTCCAATGATGTAAGCACTTAAAAGGTTTACCTTGCTCGATTCCGATTGGATGAGCTAATAAGAGCGAAGGACAAGCCACACACTACATATATTGTTGCTTTGGTTTATTGTTCCAAAGGGAAAAAAAAAACCTTAAGCATACGTTTCAAGCAATCAATAAATTAATTTCCATTCACGGAGGTTAAAGTAATGAATGTCGCATGGCATAAGGTTCACGCACACACACACACACAATGTAATTAAAACCTTTTATTTTATTTTTTTTCTTTTTAATATTAATTTGTGAAACTATTTATTGTAGATTAATCTTTTTTTTTTTTAATATTGTGTTAAAACTCGGGTATTGATATCCATAAACCGTTTCTTTTGTTCACGCAATATTCTATTATTATTCCACCTATTGAACGCATGAAATTGGAATGAGCATAACATTTATTGGATTAAATTAGGATATCGATCCTCGTGATAATAATTATTGTGTCAGATGAATTAGCAGCATCGATAAATTTGTTGTTTTTATTATCACGAAACCAATAGCAATCGATACATCGGCCGAGGACCATTGGTGCTTTTCAACATATGAACAGATCCTCGAGCATATTTGTTTTTGCGCGCATCCTTCTCGAGGCGAATTTTGGCAAGCGGATTGATTGCGAAGTGTACGCTTCATCGGATACACCTCTGTGCATTGGTATCATGGGAGGGAAATGAATCGATTCCTCAATTGCAATGGTGGATTCACTCATACACCATGCTTGAATCGAAGCTCCATTTGGCGCATGCATTTATTTGCAAATCATTATTAATTCCGGCATGAATTGTTTATATTAAATGTCAATTTTTACGCATGCGGTCTGGTCTATTATTGTCATGATAAGGGGACAAACGTCGCGTGCACCTCGATTTCGCCTGCTTTTCCTAAATCTGAATGACCCTGACGCATTTCGCATTAATGAGCCGATATTATTTTTATCTGTTTATGTTTTCCCTCCCGACGTTCGAAAAATTCTTCTGTCTGGAATCAACGTGTGTTAAGATGTCTGTCAACTGTATAAGGGCGATCCAATTAATTTCTAATTAACATATGCGGATTTTGGTAGGCGGGAAGCAACAATCATTTTGATACGTGAGAATTTGGTGTGATGTCGCTTTTTAGTGACCGAGGTAGGTGGCATCACACACAATTCTTGGTCGCGGGGTCCAGTCTGAGGATGGCGGAGATACTGTATAATTCTGGTTTTGTGACATTCGGGATCCTTTCAAAAAGGCTCCCAGTGATTACTCATCTCCCTGATCATCCAGGGCCAGGCTTAATGCCGGCAGGCATTATGTCGTGTCAAGTACATCAGATCACGTGTAGCACGCACATTGTCTTTGCATGTTATAAAATAAAATTTAACTCGCAACTTCCATACAACTTAATATATCAAAAATTTTTTCTTTAAAAAAAGGTTTTTTTTAAAAAAAAATAGTATTAAATAAACATAGAAAATTTCATAATAAAAATTATAAGTCTTAAAAAATTTTTTTTATATCCTCTTTTTTTCAAACCACGGTATTTTATCAGTATGAATTTTGGAAATTTTTCACATTGAATGTGAATTACCAAGGCTGCCATGTGTTCGCACCGGACTCTTTGCTCGTTACTGAGATCCTGATCTCGCATTCTAGAAAAGAGAAGGATAGGAAAACAAATAGTCCTTTGGGATAAAAAAAAAAAATATATATATATATATATATACAGTATATATATATTGCATATACTTTTTTCAAGGTTGCTGTTAGTAATATGGTGGCACCCCGGCGTGTAGGTCTCACTTCTTTTTTAAAATAAGTAAATAAATAAATAGTCGTCTAGCGCAATTTATTGTACCTTGCCATAGCATTTAAGGTTATACTTAAGGTGACACGGTCTACCGTGGACTAGTGAATTTGATTTTTAGTGCAGTGAATTAAAAATTAGGTTTCGGTGTTTTAATTTCAATCAATGTGTAAGTTTGTAGAGATAAACTTAACTTTGTGAAGCCGAAAAAAAAGCATAAATGTTAATTCTATTTACCTTGTACCCCTCTACTTTTTATTACCTAATTATTACATATCATGATTGTGTCAATGCCTGTGGTATGCAAAAGAAACTCCGTGTGAAAGATTTAGGACGCACGATGGATATTCACAACATCAAGGAAAACCACTCGTTGGAACGAAGACGACATTTCCCACAACACGCTGTAGGCGTGGAAATGTAATGCCGGGCATGATTTGGAAAGTGCCAAGCTGTATTGGTGCAATGCGGCATGCAATAATATGCCTCCGGATCCGTAGTCGATCACGGCGGTTTAACCCGTAGGATTCGGTCAAGTCTTCTTTCCAAACATGGAGCAGAATCATTGGCAGTGAAAAAAAAAATTTTTTTTTTTTCGAGGATCTTCATTACGGATAATCTTGTTGTATCCTTCTCGGGAAAACAAAGGTATAGGGTAATAATATGATTATGATACACAATACCTATTGTTAGATAACCACCACAATTATTATCTATCGTTTTCTATATGGAAATTGATTTAGCAGAGATTTTTTTGTGGAGAAGAAATGTCGATATCCACGCATCTTTTTTGTTCGCTGAGAAGGGAACGTGTGTGTTGGATTAAAAAAAAGGCTATTATTATTATTATTATTTTATCGACAAAAATAAACACCAATGTACAAATAAAAATATTTACTGTAATTGCTCACTTTGTTACTCCAGTTGTTCCGTAGAGAATGCAGATTGTTTGATCGATTGTAGAACTAATTTATTCTATCCACGCCTTTGCATTGGTGCTAACTGCATAATGTTAGGTCTGACCGCTTTTTAATCCTTATTAGATCAGTCCGTAACCCGAATGTGATAACCCCAAACCCATTTGCCCATAGAGAATCCCGTGAGCAAGCGTCGAACATCCATTGAACACTTTATGACGCTCTCGTCTCATAAATCTGATGCGCGCGCTTCCAACTGCGTCGCACCATCCTCGGGCTTTGTTTTGTATTTTAGGAATGATGAATGTCAGCGAGATAGCATTTAGACCAATGTCGGAAACAATTAATTTAAAATGTTTTGGCAATTTGGCAATCCAATGATCTTCCTACGAGATAAGGTTCAAAAAAAAATTTTTTTTTTCTTTAAAAAAAAAAGAAAAAAGAAAAAAAAATCGCAATGACAAAATTGGTGCGAATTCTTGAAAGAAAAATCCAAACGTTTTTCTCTTGTTTACTATATTCTGTTTCCATTCGGCACAAAACTTACTCATGGTACAAACATTGTATCGCAAGTTAATATTATGCCTTCATCTGTCATTTACAATGATTCGTTTCTCATCCCATGTATCAGAGATGATTGATTGGAATCGAGAAAAACCAAAAGTGACGTGATAAAGATTTGACTAAAATCTATTTATTTATTTATTTATTTATTTATAATATCGACTCAAAGCTTTTCTCACTTCATGTGAAGGCGTTTTCGTGCGTTGGTGGTGATTGGTAATTTCACGAGTTTGACAATAGATTTATTTATATTAAATATCAAAACATAATCTCTAATCTCTGAATTTATGTGTTGTGAACAATTGTAAAAAAAAAAAAAATAATAAAAAATAATAATAATCCTGATTGAGTAGAAAAGATATCAAGTAAGTAGCCATTTATGCACAAAGATATCTTCTCAAAAATCACCCGGAACTTTGAACTTCAAAGAGTATAAAAAATTTTCAATTTCCTAATTTGGTCATATTTCTTTAACATTTTCAAGTTTTTTTTGTTTGTTTTCATCTTCTACTGGCTTGCATCAGGCCTCCGACTCGCGAGTGTTAAATAAAACACAACATATAAACAATGAGGAATAAAAAAAAAAAAAAATACATTGCCTTTCGGCCTATCTCTACGTCCAACAAAGAATAGAGAATGGACCGGATATAAGCATTCGGTCAAAATAAATGCGCTGACCTCGTCAATAATCTCGAGTCCTGCCTCAAGGTGATGAAACCTCATTCATTCCATAAATCGCACGTTTGTGATCACAACCTGTGCAAGAGTGAAGAACCGGTGATTTGTTCGGTTTTACAAGAAAGAGACTTGAAAATTATATAGAGACATATATATATACATGCGCATACACACTATATAACGCATGTATATGGACATGCAAGCATGCACGCATATACAGTAAATGCATCCCCTTTTTTATTTTATTCTATTTTTTTGAACAGATTTAGTCTTATTTATTTTTACCACCGTTTATAGAAATTACAGAGGGATGGTGACGGTTTCGAATTACATGGTGAATTATGCCAGGGTGATGATGTTCAGGGAGGGATAGGTTTCAAATGGAGACGACAAAAAGTGTCATTCAACCTAATTCTAGCGGCCAAACGGCCAACACATTCGATCGATATGGCAGATAAAAAAAAGAATCAAAATCATGTCATCTAATACTCCGTATTATCCGGTGACTCACGGATTCGCCACAGTGTCAGGTCGTTCGATGTTTAGGCGCATCAAGGAGTGTCTGAAAGGCATCCCTCGCTTATAGAAAATGTTATTTTGGGGAAGGCTGTGAGTGATCGACATAAAATTTTGGTAATCGGTATTTTCGGTAACGGTGTTCTTTATTTATTAAGTGCGACCGGTAACCACTATCTGTATCAAACAAACAGAAATGAATTGTACAGTATTTTAGTGATGTCTGAGTGAAATATATTAGTGACTTGATTAATAGAAGGGAATCACAAAGTGACTGTAAAATTATTCAGAAAAAAAACCAATAATTATTGTTTGTCAGACATGAAAAGTATATATATAATGGTTCAGATTCGGTCCTTCGCTTTAAACAAACAAGCTCAGAGGGCATCTAATACAGTCGAAGGTTCCACATAAACCTGGAATTGGGATTTCCCAATGAATGAGAATCTTTGAACAAATATGATTCATTGTCAAATCAAAGAATAAAAGACCTCAATTTTCCAACTTTTTTTTTTTTAAATCCGAAAATTTTTTTTTTTTTTTTTTTTTTTTTTCTTTGCCTTTGAGCATAATTGTTTTTCCGCTAGTGAGTAATAGTGTGTATGTCCGTTCATTAAATTTATCATACCCCAAGCTTTGCCACTTAAGATGAATAATAAACAAGCAGAGTCGCGTTCCTTGGAAACCAACCAGGGAAACGTGGCAAATTTGGAAGATTGTCCTTCCTATACCACTACCACCATCACCTCAAACATCTCTAAATTCGACCGACTGCCGGATTCTGCAGTTGAGCAGAAATCCTTGCCGCAGGACACGAAACAGAAAGTGCCCTACACGCAAAAATATCAACTGCAAATTCGAAAAAGTTCACAGCGCTCCCCTGATGATATCCCTACACCTTCTCCGCCTATTGGAGCTCACAGCGGATTACTGCCGGAACTCACTTTTGATCAAGGCAAAGGTCAATTTCTATGGGCGCCTGAAAACTATCAAGGGGTATTTGAAGCTTTCTTTTGTTTATGTGCAAAGGAAAGAGAAAGAATCGAACCAAAAAGTCTTACTAAATGAATGCTTCTCTCTTGTTAATAATTCTTAAAAACAGAATCTGAGGAAGCGCCGGATGAACATTAACTCACCCTCGGCGTCTCCCAAACCCTACGACAAGGTACCTCGCCCGCCCAACGCATTCATTATATATCACAAGACGAAATCCAAGGAGCTGTCCAAGTACAAGTCGAAAGCGCGAAGTGTGTCCGACGAACGTCATCCATCGAAAACTGTGGCCGAAATGTGGAGGGAAGAACCGGAGGAGATTAAGCTGTATTATCAGAGGGAGGCGGATTTGGCGCTGGTAGAACACAAGAAGAAGTATCCGTATTATAAATATAAACCGAAGAAGAAAGATGGTAAAAATAAAGGCAACTCAACATCATCTCCCGATTCATTCAAAGACTTGGGCCCTGGAAATTCGAAAGAGGATTCGCAAGTACCAATGGAACATAGAAAACAGGCGTCCATGGAGTCAGCGTTTACGGTATTTGACCTTCGAGCTTCGTCCGAGAGGCAAGAAGAGAAAGTCGAAGAAGCCGTGGTAACCGAAACGAATTTTGTGAATTCACCGCCTGCGACACCAATTTGGTCCGATTTCCCTATACAATTACCAGAGCAACCACCACCACCACAACAACCACCACCAAGTCAATGTCCTAATTGTCAGAATCAAAAAACCTGGTCACGGTTCCCTCAAATCTCACCGATAACCACACCGACAGCAACCTTACCATTGATAACTCAGGAATCAATACTTTCATTCATGCCCGAAATACCCGAGTACAATCAATCCTTTACGCCATCGCTGACCACCGTCCTGGAAGATTCCCCGTTGACCGCTCACATCCTGGAAAATCTGGAGAATTCCATGACACCAGCTTTCTCCGACACCACATTTAATGAGGCTGGCTATTCCCAATTCAATGATAACATCAGTAGCAACAACGAGATAGGTGTTCCAACGATCGCAAACATCGCTCCGGACGTCATTGACTATCTGTTGACACATTGGAATTTACCCGACAGTCTAGCTGGATACATCGTCCCCCCTCAGGACACACAGGCGTCATCAATTACATTACCTTCCGACTCACTACAAGAGCTTCCACCGACACCAACGAGTCCCATAAACGTGTTTCCATACTCATCGACAATTACAACAGACATTCAATGCGCGAATCAGCCGCAATCGCTTCATAATATTCAACAGCTTTTTCAACTGCAATTTCAACCAGCTCACCCCAACGAATGACTTCATCCAATTAAAAACAATAAAATAGACATCACACGCAATACATAATAATATCAAGAGCATTTTTACACAAAAATGGAAAACTTCAATTATTTATTGCGAGAGCTTTTGCAGTTTTACCATGGCATCGTAGATAAGTTAAATTCTTCTCAAGGAACATTTCATTCTTGCTTCCTTCGATAAATATATTTACCCACTATAGTTATTTATTATACACTAAATTGTACAGAAAGACAACTCGTCGCCAGCCTTACTAGGCACATACAACACAACATAACATAAAGTTTAGAAATGAAAGAAAAAAAAAAAAAAAAAAAGAGGGCAAAAGAAAAAACGAGGAAAAAAAAAAAAAAAAGAGAAAAGAAAAGAAAAAAAAAAAAAAAAAAGAAGAAAAGAAGAAAGAAAAGAAAGAAAAACCCATCATACATATTTCAGAATCATTTGTAGACAGCCTGGTTTTGCGTGGTCAATCCTTCCTTTCTTCCCCGACGGTCGGTGAATGCCTAATCACTGTTATTATATTACTTTGCATTTAAGACAACGAGGGTAACGATGGGATGGATGTAATTAATTCTCTACGGACAAGGGTTGGCGAGGGTTGTTACTAGTGAAGTATTCTTTTTTTTAAAAAAAGAAAAAAAAAAAAAAACCAAAAAAAAAATTAAAAAAACAAACAAACTCTCAATTTGCATTTCTCTCTCTCTCCTCCTTTTTTTTTTTTTTTTTTTTTTTTTTTTTTTTTTTTTAATATACATAATGTAGTATAATATAAACCTTGTAACAAATTCAGACTTGTAATAATAAACCAAAAAAAAAGAAATATGCGAAATAATAAATTCAAAGCTTTCCTTGTGCTAAACATTGGTGAACCGAAATTAAAGAAATTTCTTGAAAGGCAATGCGGCATACAAATAAATAACGTAGCATGGCTCGTGCCAGGTTATTAAGTTAAAATATTATGTTTATGCACACAAAGGGCCATTAATTTGTGAGACGTCCCGTATAACGGAATTAATTTCCAGCGACTAAAGAAACTAGACGCGTAGTTTAAAAAGCCCGCCATCGGAGAAAACAGGAATTCAATCATTGTTGCATCATTGTGGTATCGTGCATCCTGCTCACAAATGTTTTGAAGATCCCGATAAGTAGAACATTTAATTCCTGAGTGGTGTACAGGGATAGTTGTTAATAAATTATATGCTACTGTTGCTTTTCCTTTTATGGGTTCTTTGTATAATATCGGTTGTGTTTATTAAAAATGCATTAGGTGAAGGAGAGTTGAGTGAGAAAGGGGTAAGAATCTCCGAAAGGCAACGGTGATATGGGTGGTAAACCGTGTCGGTCGACAAAATTGATGGATTCCCGATTTCAAGTTCTTTGAAGAGACATGGGGGGGGGGAAGAAAAGGCGTAGCATCATGGCCAAAGGCCATGATCCTGTGGTATGTGTCCAAAGGTCTATGTCGATATCGCATGTTTCAACCTTAGGCGAAGAAGGTCTATGTCGACATCGCATGTTTCAATCTTAGGTAAAGATGGTCCTTATTTCAAGCACCAACAGGAATTTTGCTTGATCACCATGCTGTTCGCGTACATGCAACATCTAATTAAAAAACACACATGCAAATATTAGGTTTTCCAGAGCCATGTACCAACAAAATTTTGCCGAAGAGAATTAGAACTACGGTACCATGTGGCAAAAGTAATCGAATCATTATTCGTGAAAAAAAAAATTTTTTTTTTCCAAAACAAATACCAGATTGTTTCTTGTTTCTAATTACGATCTGCAATTTTGATTTGCCGTTCGCAGTCGCGAGAACCATCGGTGTTTTTAAAAGTCACTTTTTTTATTTGTTTATTTACTTGTTCACCTTTACAAATGTCAGTCGCCTCCCTAAAAAATGTCGGGAGGCAGACAGACTCTCCTGGTGCTCGGTAATGGTAACGACACGAGCACGAATTACTTGTAACTTCATATTCCGATTTTTGGGGTTTGGAAAACAAGAATTTCAAATTAACGAATTAACCATGGGCTACATGTGTTACCCGAATATCGGAGGGCTATATTATATGCCTACCACGTATAACCTATTCAAAAATGCAGGGTCCATCCAATTATTTTTAATCATCGCGAGAAGGAAATGGGTCGATCAAAGTCACGATTCTTTTTTTTCATCCTCGACCAATCGATTTCTTGAATGACACAAGGCATCGATCTTATAAAGTCGAAAATTTTGATTATAAAGACCGCTTCATCTAATCAATCAAGTCACGTCATAAAGACATAACGACACCTTCAATAACAAGGGTGAACACATTAGGATTAGGCAATGCAATGATGACATACTCCAATGAGATTGCATTTATTAATTGGGTGGGTCGATTTCTAGAACGAGAAGTTGCCGTCCAACGACTCTTTACCTATAGCCACACTTTATATTCGCATAAACTGTCGGCTACGAATTCTCCTTTTCAGAAAACTGATTTCTCACGTACTATTACTATTATTTTTATTTTATTTTTTTTCATTTTTATTATTTTTATTTATTTATTTATTATTATTATTTTTTTAAAAAAAAAATTCGATTAATAAGAAGTTGTTCGACGTTTTCCAATCCGTCAACATCACGCACTGTCACCATGACTTTATCACACGGCGAACTTAAATAGGGAGATATAAAAAAAATTTGTAGATACGGCATATAAAGTATACGCATATTCCAACTTCACCTTCCTTGTGTCCGTTACAAGTGAAGCTTGCAAATCATCCATGCAAGTGGATTATCTCAGATCCAATCATATTGTCGTAAGAGTGCCAGTTGATCATGAATCATGTTAGAATTTTAGTACGAATTTCATTTAATTTTGGAGGTTGTTATTGGTCCTTGTGGTTGCGACTGTCCATCAGTCTTTTGCGCGCGCGCTTTAAGGGTTCTTACCGATCATTGCCACGAATTCTTCGTATTTCAAAAGAGTAACGTGTGCTTCTCAGATCACCTCTTATCCTCTTGCCCGTTTAGAGAAGAAACTCACGGGTCTATGAATCATTGAAGGCATCCTTATTCTTAGGGTGCCTCTGATTGGTCTATCTATTTCGAAGCTGATTGGCTGGGTTCGTGTATAAATTATATCAACCGCGAATCATTATGCATTGTCACAGAAAACCCGATTAAGTCTAAGTAATTTATTAGACATCGTTCTTAAGTGTAAGACCTATCGACTCACCATTTACTAAACATCGCTTTCTTGATTTTTAATAGTGAGCGTTCTGATCGAAACATCGGTCGGCGATATCGTCATCGATCTTCAAGTTAAAAAATGTCCGAAAACTTCATTGAACTTTCTTAAATTATGCAAAATTAAATATTACAATTTTTGTTGTTTTCATAATGTTCAAAAGAATTTTATGGTTCAAACTGGTGACCCGACTGCAACCGGGAAGGGCGGCGAATCAATTTATGGAATACTAAATGGCCCATCACAAAAATATTTCCCTGCGGAAATTCATCCGAAGCTGAAACACAAACGAGTAGGAACTGTGTCAATGGCTGTGGCCAGCGATGGTACGGAGGGCGGGGGTGTCAGCGGTTCTCAATTTTTCATTTCGACCGGTGAAAATTTAGATTATTTAGATGGAAAGTACACCGTGTTCGGGGAGGTCGCCGAAGGATTTGACACTCTAGAAAAAATAAACAGTGCGTATTGCGACGAAACCGGGAGACCCTACAAAGATATCCGAATCAAGCATACCATCATACTCGATGATCCATTCCCCGATCCCGACGGTTTGGAGGTGCCGGACGAAAGTCCGCCACCCACCGCCGAGATGCTGGCGACCGTGAGAATCGGCGAAGACGAGAGCATTGAACCCGAGCTACCACCGGAAGCGATGGAAAAAGTTCAACGACAAATGGAAGCGCGGGCGCAAGCTCTGACATTGGAGATGATCGGGGACATTCCTTTTGCCGAAGTGAAACCGCCGGAGAACGTCTTGTTCGTGTGTAAACTTAATCCCGTCACCAGGGATGAAGATCTGGAATTGATATTCTCAAGATTCGGGCATATAAGTAGTTGCGAGATCATTCGAGACAAGATGACCGGTGACTCTCTGTGCTACGCTTTCATAGAATTCGATAACAAGGAGGACTGTGAGACCGCCTATTTCAAGATGAACAATGTCCTCATAGATGATCGACGTATCAAGGTCGACTTCTCTCAATCGGTGTCAAAGCTTCACAAAGATTGGATCAATTCCAGGATTAGAAAGCAGGGTGGGGGTGGTTATGGTGGATCCGAGAGTTTGGAGAAACGGACGAGATATCGTGGCGGAGATGATGTTCCGGTTGACAAGTATGACCTCGTTTTCGATCACACGGATGACTATGAAAATGAGAAGCGAAATCACAAACGAGAGAGCAAAAACTCTGAAAGGGAGAGAGATGACCATGGAGGCATGGATGGTGAAAGGGACAACAAAGGACGTAGGCGCGACAATGATTATCCCGAGAGAGGCTACACGCGAAAAAGGTCTAGATCTTTGAGCCCACGAAGGAATAGGGATTATGAACGACATGGTTCAAGGTATGATAAATATGACAGGTACGATAGAGATCGTGGCAAGGAATACCGACGACACAGGTCCAGATCAAGATCACATTCAAGGGACCGAAAAAAGCGGAGCGCTCAAAAACATTAACCAACGCATAAAAAAATTTTAACCCCTGTGTGTGAACAAACACTGATTCAAAAATCGTCTTCCCCAATGGCCGGGGATCTGTTAAAGCGGTACCAACTCAAATGTCAATAGTAAATTATACCATAAGTAACCACGTACAAAAATCGAATGAAATACTCGCTACGAGAACATACAAACTAAATAAATTCTTTTAGTTGGGGTTGGGAAAGATTAAATCAAGGTGTAAAGACGGACAGGACAGTCTTGTTTTATATTTATAGTGGTTAAATAAATTTATTATTATACGTGAGTTGTATCGCATAAATAAATAAATGACATTTATCTACTAATTAACGATCTAATTTTCTGTCACCTCGCCATCAACCTGAACACGTTCTTGCTCAACAACTTTTGACTCATCATCAACCTGAATACGTTCTTGCTCGATAATTTTCGACTCGACATCGAGATTTCGTTGACTACCCAGATTCCGAAAGCGATTGACATCTTTAATAAGATGAATAGCTCTTCTGAATTTGTCCTTTGCTGACAGATTATTCCGCACAGTTCCAAGAATGTCGACGGTAGTTGCCGATTGAAACCACTGATGTTGAAGCGCTTCTTGTGCGGTAATTCGTTTTGATGGGTCCAGAGTTAACATTTTATCAATCAGATCGGTCGCTGCAATGACGTGTCATAAGGAATGTTTTAAGAAAACAGTCAGATTTCCTTCAAAAAAAAAAAAGAGGGGTTTTTTTTTGACGATAGTTAAACCAATTACCATGCACCGATATGCCAGCCCAGTAATCTTCTTCATAATCATATTGACCACGCATGATGGATTCAAATAGAGCGTTTTGATCATCGCCATAGAATGGCTGATACCCGCATAGCATGGTATACATGATCACCCCAATACTCCAAATATCCACTGGCTTTCCATGTCCATGTTGTGAAAGTACCTCGGGAGCCACGTATCTATGCAAAAAAATTAGTACTTTACTTTGTAAGGAGGCAATACGAGGTGAAATTGCACGCTCAACACCTAGATTACATCATTAGCATACCCCGGCGTACCACAGGCTGTCGTCAGAATGTCGTTTTTATTTTTCAAGATTTTTGATAGGCCAAAATCGGTGATCAGGATATCTGCATCTTCCGACTTGTCTTTAAAAAGCAGATTTTCTGGTTTCAGATCTCTATGCACTATCTAAATATTATAAATATGTTGATTATTTTAGGAAAAAGGATGAATCCAATTTTACCATCAGACTTTACTTACACCATTTTCATGCAAATATGACACACCACGCAGCATTTGTCGCACCAAGTTGGCGGCATCTCGTTCTGTATACGACCCTTTCTTTATAAGTTGATCAAACAATTCCCCGCCCCTTGCAAGATCTGTCACAATGAAGACACCTTCCTTCGTTTCGTAAAGACCATGCAATGTTACAATATATGGATGGTGAATTTTTTTGAGGATTTCACATTCCGTGGACAGCATTTGTTCCTTTCCTGGTAGCAGATTTAAGGTAATTAATAACTTCGGGTTTTAAAGAATTTAGGTCAACTATTAGAAATGTTTGATGCTCCATTTATGCGCGTTCTAATCACCTTTAACAGACCTTTTGGAAATAACCTTCAACGCATAACTTTGACCAGTTTTCTTGTCTACACATTCTCTTACAATTGCGAAAGACCCCGTACCAATAACCCTTAAGATTCGATAATTCTTCTCGAGTTCATGTGGGATTGAAACACTACCTTCGTCCCCTTTGGGAGGATTGAAAATGTCAAGCAGTTTACGTAAGAACAAGGCCATCTGGATAAGAATTGAAACCCTATGAAAAATTTAATATACTGTATCCTACTTGTGTTGGCCATCACCCTATTATTGCTTCAGCCAATAATCGGATAAATTAAAAGGAACCCAATAAAGATTTCTTTTTCTAAAAAAAGGAAATAACCATGCTTTTTAAATGCTAACTCGGTCACACTTCAGAATTACTTTTTTTTTTTTTTTTTTATTTAGAAATAATATTACCTAATTTATAACATATAATCCAAGCAATGAAAAACGAACAAAATGCTAAATTTTCGACCCCCAGTTTTGAATAATACATATACAGTAGTATAATGCAAATTCTAGGATCACAATTATAGGGTCATGAAAAATTCCTGTCCGCCTTCGAAATAATTACCCGAATATTGCAGAAAACCCTCCCTAAATGCACTTCCCTTGGGACCAAGTACAGGCGTGCATTTAGAGAAAAAAGTTCATTTTACCCAAAAAACTAATTTCGCCTGACTCAACTTAATTTTGCCCAGAAAATTATTTCTATCTTATTTTGCCCAAAAAACTTGATTTCGTCTAATCCCAGCTATCTTAATTCTAGCCAACTTTATTTTAATTTCGGTCAATAGTCATGTGAGATGCATTGATGTAAAAAATTATTGTACTATATTCAATATTATTTTAACTTGGAATTGCAATAAAGAGTGCATTTAAAAAGAATGTGTATTTAAAAAGTTTTCTCTATAAATATAGAAATTTTCATAAAAAATTAAACTTTTTAATTAAAAAATATATTAATGATTTAATTAGTAATCTTAAATTCAAATAAATTCAAATAAAAAAAATAATATATTGGTTAATAGTTTTTAGCAAAATTATTAATATACAGTAACTATCAATTATTAAAATTTTTTTTTAATTCTTATATATATATATATTTTTTGAGTACCCGTAGCCAGGCTAGATCATCAGTTTATTAATCAATTGAAAACAAAAATACATTTTTATTCGAGTAGCATTATACATACT
>CAJVPT010003319.1:0-15505 GCA_910592055.1 Acaulospora colombiana
AATAAAAAATTTAATATAAAATAATATAAAACTTATATAAATAGTTTTAAGTAATTTTATTCTTTATCTTTTAAAAAATATATATTTAAATTTTTATATTATTTAGATAATTTTTTATTAACTTATAAATAAATAAAGAATTCTAAAAAGTTTTGTTACATACTGTATAATACTATTAAATATAGATTTATATAATTTTTTTTTTTTTTTTTTTTTTTTTTTAACACTGACTAAGCTGAAACTTTATTGAAGAATCCTTACATAAGATGAAGAAAACTGAGTTCATCTGAAACTATACATAAGAAAAATTTAAACAAATAAAGTATTATAATAAAAGAGCTCCTTTATGGAGACTTTATCTTGTGGCCTCACCATCTCTTAAAAAAGAAATAAGAATTAGTCTAATTGTTTAACTAGTGCTGAAAAAAATTTCTTAAAACTATGTGAATTATTGGATAATTAATCTAAAATTTTCTATATCTGCTGATCATTTATCAAAAATCACCATTAACTAGTTTAATACCTTGCGAATTATTTACTAGAGTACTATGTCTTATTATCTTTAGATAGAAGTAAGGTGAAGAAGGAGAGGGGATTATTCATCCAAAGACCTAGTAGGACTTATGATTAAAAAGATACCTTAAAATATTTGGTGGGGTTTATGGATTCAATCCTGTAAATAATATTATCTTCAAGCATATGCTATTTATTTAAGAAGGCACAAAACTTTCAAAGGTAGATTTAGCTTAGAGAGGATTCTTTCATTTTGGCAAATATTTTTAACTAGTACTTTCACTGCAAATAAGAATGGTGGATACCATTGGCAGCTTTAAAGTTTTTATTGAGGGTGAGGTTTCATTGAAAGCCTTAATGTAACTTTGATTTCTGATCCTCTAGCAAACCATGGATCAGGAATAAAAAATCTATTGACTGAAAAAAACTTCCTGTTCATCTTGTTTATTTTTTATAAAAAAAAAATAGATCATTACCTATCTGTGTGAATGAAAGGAACTTATTTGACTATCAAGGGTAGGTGGCTTCAATTCTAAAAATGATTGAAATATCTTATGACCTTTACTATAATCAGATGGACTCTTTTCTGTTTTCTAAGATGTATTGGATACTGTGTCTTGTATTTATTCATACAAATTCAAAAATGACTTATGGTAAATTCCAGGTTTTTATAGAGCTAAGGAAATACATTTAGGCATATAAGGTAACCAATAGGAGCTTGTTTACTTCTTTTATTAATATGAGCTCTATATGTCCAATCATGGTGTTAGAAACTTTGTGCTACTAAAAATTCAGGATTAAACTGAGGTAGACAAAATTCTCCAGAAAAATCCAAAAACAAGCACTATTAGAGTGGACAAGGTGACAAAAAGAGTGAAAAAGTTGTCTCTTATTATTACAGACATTCTATATTGTTTTTCTATAATGTAAAGTGATGGCACATTAGTTTTTTTTCCTTTAGAACTTTCTTGCCATTGGTAAAAAGTGGGTTTTTTGACTTTATAGTTACTAGAAGTTAAGGTTGTTTGAAGAGAAGTATTACAAAGAGGAAGAATAAGATAGAGATGTTTTTTTAAGCTTCCTTAAAGTTGGTTTAAGGAAAGTGATAAGACTTTATTAGCAAAAAATATAAAAACTTCTTGTAAACATCTTTTTGGTATGTGGTCAGAGGATCAGTAGAAAAAGTGACATTGTTATACTATTAATATATAGATTTATATAATATATTTTTATTTTTAAATAATTTTTATAAACTATTATTAAGATATTATTAAGTTTTATAAAAATATACTATATTATAATTTAAATTTTATTGGACTTTTATATATTGGCTTACTTATTATTAAAATTTACTTTCTGATATGAGTTAATAAATAATATTTTATTATAAATTTCTCAAAGTTTTATTAAACAAATAAAACTCTAACTATTTTTTTCCCTATATTATTTATTTTTTAGAATCCATTATATTACTAGTAATTTTATTTTTTAAAATTTTATTTTTCTTATTTTTTTATATTATATTCATAATTTTTTTTTATTTGACTATAACAATATAGTGACTATTTCAAATTTTTTTCTTGAAACTGTTTATGTTTCTTAATAAAGTTTTTTGATTACTTCATTTATATTAGTTAATTTTATTTTATATTAAATTTTAAAATATTCTTAAATAATCTTAATTTTGTCTTTATATATAATTATAAATTAATTTATATAGATTTTTATTTTATTACTTTTTTTATTAAATTATTGATTAATTTTTTTATAAATAACTTTTTAATCATTCATTATAATTTCTTCTTTTTTATTAAATATAGAACTAGTTTATTAGTATTTTTTTTTTTATTTAATTTTTTTTTTTTGAAATGGCGACCCAACCTTATTTTATTAAAGTTTTAAGTCAGGGAAAAATGCAAATACAAGAAATAATTACTAATAAAACATTCTTAAAATTGTCTATAAAAGTTAAAATTTTATGCTACTATTACTGCTTTGATTCTATAAGCTAGTTACTCTTTGAGGACTTCATCAATCAAGGGTATATTGCCTATTCTTCAGCTACTTTCAGTATTTTCATATTGTAAAATTTTAATCAATCCAATTTACAGAATGGTTTGTTGTCAAGGAGAATTACTCAAATCAATCTAATTTACACATCAAGAAAGAAGATTCATTAATTCTCCTAAATTTCCCTTAATATATATGCTCAGGTGAGACACATTGTTCCAAAAAGAAAAATTTGATCCCTTTATATCTTATCTGCCATAAAACCCAACTTTGCTATAGGAATTTTGTTTCAAATCTTTATCTATTTGACAAAGCTGAAAAAGAAACCTACCCAGTGACCAGAAATAGGTGACTATAACCATAAAATTCAATTTAATATTTTGTAATCTTTACTATAGCCAAATAGACTCTTTTTTTTGAAGGAATCAATGATGTAAATAGAGAGGTGTCCTATATCTACTTGTATCAAATCCAATGACTTATGGTGGACCCCAGGTTCTTATGGAATCAAGGAAATGTATTTAGATACATAAGGTATTCAATAGGAGCTTATTTACATTCTTTTACTAATATAAACTCTATTTGTCTAATCACAGTGTGAGAAACTTTGTATTATTCCAAAATTCAGTATCAAACTAAGGTAGGCAAAATTTTTTTCAAAAAATCAAGAATGAGCACTATGAGAAGTTAACAATGACAAGAGAGTAAGGAAGTTGTCTTTCATCATTAGATATACCTCTGTGATATTTTTCTATAGTATAAAATGACAATACATTAGTTTTTTTTCCTTTCAGAACTTTCTTATTATTGGTAGAAAAGCTTTTTCTTGATCTTTATGGTCACTATAGATCAATTTTTTGTTTGAAGAGGATAATAAGCAAGAAAAGAGGAAGTAGTTAATAACTCTTGAAGCTTCTTCAAGTTGGTTTAAAGAAAGTTGTAAGACTTTATTAACTTAGAAATATAAAAACTTCTTGTAAATGTTTTTCTTGTGTATAGTTAAAGGATCAATAAAAAGAGTTTTTGCAAATTTTTGATTTAATAAATTATTGAATATTTAAATAAATATTATACTATCTTTTTTTAAATTTTATAATATATCTTTGACAAATTAGTATTAAATAGATTTTAAGTTATCTTTTTTTAAATATTTGGAGTATAAGTTGTTTTTTATGTATTAGATTTATTAAAAAACTTCTATTTTTATTAATTTTAAAATACTGTATATAAAATAAATGTTATAAATTAAACAAGCTTCAAAAATTTATTCAGTTTTCTTAATTTTTTTACTTTTTTATTGTTTTTAAATTTTTTACTATTTAATCAAGTCTAAATTAATTCTTTATTAATTTTAACTTTTAGGAAATTTCTTGATATTAATATTAATAGATCGATTTTTTTAAGTTATAATAGACAAAATTTTTTAAATTTAATATATATTGCTATATTATAGGATTCTTTTTTTATATAGTTAAAATATTTACTTTATTATTGATACTGTTCTTCTTATAAGCTTTAACTTTTTTTATATTAAAAAAGGTTTTTTTTTTTTAATTAGCTTTTTAATTTTATATATAATAATCAATTGATTATTCTAATTTATTTTTATTTATTTTTTTTTTTTTAAACACACTAGCTCATTTCTATGCCAGCTTCGAAACCTTTATTAAATATTAAGATAAATCTTAGGAACAACTGGAATAAGTAATTACCCATACTGTCTAAGGATTTACAGATCAACGAATAGTATAAGGGCATCTATTTACATCTCACCTAACCAGGATAGGGAAACCATGTAACTATCTAGTGTAGGATTTTTTCTTAATTCTTAACGAAGTCAGAGGTACTGAGAGGTGTTTTAACCTACCAATTTAATGGGTACCAACCAGTTTTTAAACTATGTTTTTATATAACCTCATCCAAACGAAGCGACACTCCCTAGAACCATAGTCCACTGGATGACCTATTGCTATCCCTGTAAAGGGAGGCTAATGTGTCAAGAACTTGCCTAAGATACCTAGCACCACCAGTGTCAGGAGTCTCTTATACAGAATCTTTATAACTCCTGTTAGCCCATACATTTTTTTTTTTTTTTTTATGGGGAACCTGTCTTGTTTTTGTTATTGCCTGTCTTCTTGTAGCAACCCATCTTTGCCTCTTTTGGGGAACCTGTCTTGTATTTTCTTAAACACCAGAACACCTTACTACCCAAATTTGCCACCCAGATTAGAGATCGGTTTTGATTAAGGATGTTGTGCCACTTAGCCTTGCCTTGTTTGGAACCTGTTTTGATGGTCAGCTTGTGCACTGGGCTGATTTTTTGTCTTGTTACGGGCATGATAAGTGGTCGATTCCTTGTTATGGCCATGTTGGGGTACTGGATCATCACCATGGAATAAATAAGATCTTTGTGCCACTGATGGCTGAATTTCACTTGGTCCTTGTGTGGTATTGAACTCTGGACCTTGTGATTATGACCTGGGAGCACTACCACTGTGCTATAGACCCACAGGTCTCTAATTTATTTTTTTAATATTATATAAGAATATAAATATATATTTTTTTATATTTTTTTTTTGTATACTTATAGTTGGACTAGATTATAATTTATTAATCAATTGAAAATATAAATATATTTTTCCTCAAGTAATATAATATATATTACAATTAAATATTTTTATCAAATTTAATAAACTCATTATAAGCAATAATAATCTTTAAGTTTGAACTTAGGAACAATATTTTACTTTATGATAATCTTTAGTTAAATATACTTCTAGTCTACTATTTCATTACTAGTAAGTTGCTACTATAGAATGTTTTACTAAGCTACTGGAATATAAAAAACTATAAAAGAATGTATTAATAAAAGAGGAAAGAAAATATCTAAAAATATTCAAATAAACTTACAAGAAAACAAAAAGAAAAAAAAGAAATAAAATTTTTCAATTTTTTTCAAAGACCTATTTCTCAAGACCTTTTTTTAATATGAAATATCTGATTAGAATATCCTTTCTTCTTTTGACTGTCTAAAGAATTTATTATTCTTGATCTTAATTTTTTTCTTATACAATATATTGTCTAAAGAAACTTATTATCTAGTAAGTATCTTTACTTTCAAGACATATTTGATTTCAATTTTTATTATATGCATATTTTTTTTATACTTTAATAATTATATTACAATTATATATATAATTATTTTAATATTTTGAGATATAGTAAAAAATATTGTTTAAATTATTGATATTTCTATTCTTATTATTAAGAACTATAACTAAATTCTATTTAAAATTGATTAACAATAGTATTATTTTTAATTAGAATCAAACCAAGGTTTATTTAAAGTTTAGTTTTAATTTTTTCAATAGTTTTCTTAAAATACTATCAATATAAAAAATAAGGATTTTGAAATTACTTCTTTAATTATAAGAAATTCTTTTTATTAATTCTATTATATATATAAAAGATGTTTATAAGAAATTTTTTTATTTTTTTACTAATAAAGTTTTAATACTTTTATTAAAATAACTTGAAGTATAATTTCAAGAGTCATTTTTATTCTTTTTCTTTTATTTACAAATTATTTTATTTAAAAACTTGACTTCTGATAACTAAAAAAAATCAAATAGTATCTTTAATATCAATAGTAAAAAAGTTTTCAAAAAAAAAAATTAATCATGAAGTATCTGACATTAGTAAAAAAAAAAATTATTTGGTATACTATCACTTATATAACAGTTAGCAAAAAAATGATATAAATAAATTTTTTTTTTTTTTTTTTTTGACGGGCTCATACCTAACTTTATTGAATCCTAAATTACAAGTTTACATTACACAAAGCATGAATACATGAATATATATTCAGGAAAGATAAAGATAATGATAAGCTAAAGTTATTCTAAAGCTACTTCAAGGCTTATTGCCCTTTCTTTTTTCAAAGAAAAACCAGCATCCCTAGAGCATGCTAGTATCATGAATGAAAATAAAAGAAGTAAAAGAAAAATTGAACAATCATGTGAAATGTATCGGTCTTGTTTCTTGGTACATGTCTATCTTGTTCAAATTCCTCTCATGGAAAGGTCTGGGGAAAAACTTCTACTGAATCTTTTATAGAAATAAGGTGAAGGTCAAAGAGAAGACTGTACAGTTTTAAGGCTTATGGGGAGGGAGTAGCCAAGAAGGCCCAGGTGGTATATTGGTATCCACATGATCGACTTGAAAGTCTCCTAGTATATCATCAATTAAACTCATTCCTATCTAAATATGGATATACTTACACATCTGTACATCTTATTTTAGATTTAATTCCTTATACGAAGAATAGTACCTATCCTCACGGTCGACATATCCTGCTGGTGGCCATTGGTACTAACAATCAATGAGGATCTTCCAAACATTCTGGCTGGCTCACATGTCATTGCTGATATTTTTGAACTCAAGTTTCAATTGGTATAATGGTATTAACCTTTTAGTCTTCCAGCTTAGGATTTTTTGAAGATGGAATGAAAACTTCCTGGATTACTTTGTGCATAAGCTTTACCACTAAGTATCCTTAATGGCTTCCTGCTTTCTTTAATTTAGACTTTTCAGACAGTAGAGGTTGAAACCTTCTTGACATACAATCAGGATGTAGGCGGCTCTGACTTGAAAAAAGATCAATCAAGTATCTTGTGACCTTTACTATGGTCGAACAGACTCTTTTTTGTATTCAATGATGTGTTAATGCCATGTTCTATATCCACCTGTGCCAGACACAACGACTTATAATGGACTCCAGGTTCTTATGGAGCTGAAGAAATGCATTCAGACATGTGAGGTGGCCAATAGGAGCTTGTTTATCAATCTTGTCTAACGTGTTTCATGTTGACCAATCAGAGTTGGTGAGATCCATGCTATTCGAAATTTCAGGGTCAAGCTGAGGTAGGCAAAATTTCCCAGAAAGCCATAAAAAAGATAGCTCTAAGAGGTCACAACACCAGTCAAAGGATGGAAAATTGAGTTCTTTGACTAGTTTTAACCTCTGTTATCTCTATCATAACTAAGAGGTGGAAGGTACTTCATTGTTGATTTTTTTCCCTTTAGGAACTTTCTTGCCATAAATAGTAAAGGTGGGAGCTGAACTTTGCAAGCCACAAGAGTTCAGTTTGTTCAAAGGTAATTATAAACAAGAGGGAAGAGATGGTGAGGAAGTTCTAAAAGAGCTTTTTGAGTTGGTTTAAAGAAAGTAGTAAGACTTTATTTGCATAGAAGTATTAAAACTTCTTGTGAACATCTTTTTTGTGTATGGTCAAAGGATCAGTGGAAAGAGTTGTGAAAATCTTATTGATATAAATAAATTGATAACTATATAATTTAGTTATAATAATTATAAAAATCTATATATTAATAATTCATTAAAAAATTCATTAACAATTTATCAAATAATTCATTAACCATTTAACAAAAATTCATTAAAAGTTTGTCATTAAATTATTTATTAACAATTCAATAAAAATTTGACATTAATTTATTATAAATTGTCAAAAATTTGTTAACTATTTATTAAAAATTTGATAACTATTCATCAAAACTATTTATCAAAAAATTTTATTAACTATTTGTTAAAAAACCAGCAACTATTCATTAAATTATTTAAATTATTTATTAAAGATTTATTAACTCTTCATTAAAAATTTGACAACTATTCATTAGCAATAAAGAAAAAAAATTGATAAACTTATGCATAAATTTTTTTGAATTGAAATTATATTTATAAATTTTTTTTTTTTTTAACCTAAAATCATGCCGATATGGCTTGTCTTTATTGAGATATATGAAAAAATATCAAAATAATCTGCAGATCTTCTCATGTATCGACTAACTCATATTTGTATATTATTAGTTGAAGGACTACACTACTTAAAAAATATGATGAGTTCACTAAGCTAGTTCAGATTAAACAAAACTAAGTTTTAACTAGATACTTTAAGTCAGATTTAGGAGATAATATTACACTCTCCTAGTAGCTTGACATAGTGCCTCTAAGTCAACCAATGTTATTGCCAACAGTTTGTTACTGTCAATTATCCTGAAAAATAATAAATTGTTAAAGTTGAACTGATGAAAGAGAAAAACAAAAAACAATTCAAAGCCCTTCAAAAGATTCTTTTCTATTTCATAGCCTCTTCTCAAAAGTGATCTTGCCTAATTTGAATATTTTTTTTTGCTTCATTTGGACCTCAAAAGAAGTCTTTTTTGTCACCATCTGTGGTATCAGATAAGTTCTTATTTAAGTATATACTGAATTGGGATAGTCCAAGAGAAACTAAAAGACCTCAGCTTTCACCTTAGGAAGCCTTTTCACTATTTGAGAAACTTAAAAAGGAATGGAATTTCTTTTTGCAGATCTATATCATCTTTTGATGTTATAACTGTTTCCTGGGATCGAATATATATAGTTGGAAGGAACTTCTTCTAGAATTTTCTTTTCTATATTACCCATAATATCATAGAAACATGTGAGTATTACCAATAGGGGCTTGTTTACTTTTCCTAAAACCAATGTGTTTTGTATCAGCCAATCACCTTTGATGAGGATTTGTGTTACCCAAAATTCAGGATTAAACTGAAATAGACAAAATTCTTCAGAAAACCATGAAAATGATAGCTTTAAGAAACTCAACAGTGACTGGAAGGGAAAAATAAGTCCTTTTGTCATCAAAAACCTCTATATACCTCTCGCTTCAAAGATAGAAAAGACCTTCATATACTTCACTATTGGTTCTTTTTCCTTTGAAAACTTTCTTGCCATTGGTATCAAAAATATTACTTGACTTATTCTTAATCACCAGAAGTCAAGTTTTTGATCAAAGAGAATTGTAACCAAGTAAAGGGGGGTAGAGATGACTCTTGAAGTTACTCTTCAAGATGTTTAAAGACTTTTTTAGTAAAGAAACAAAAAACATCATACAAATATCTTTTTTGTGTATGGTCAAAGGATCAGTAGAAAAAGTTCTCAAGTTATTCATTATTATATTTATAAGTTATGAATATAAACTATAATATGATATATAATATAACATTTATATTATTTTTTTTATTTTTTTTTTTATTAAAGATAATGAAACTCAGTTTCATACAATAATATTACACATATATATAGAAAATTCCAATTATATAAGGTATGCACCAGCTATATACTGTATATTATTGAAAATATCTATATGAATATGATGTCTTTATAATACATTCAATATAAACCTATTTTTAGATATAACCTGTCAATGTAGCTTATTGTCAGAAGAAACCCTACTATTTAACTACCTATATCTATATTACTCTTCCTTAATCCTCACATATAATGCTTTACAAATCTTAGAACTGTAACATAGGATCTCTTTTATTATTTTATCCTATTGAAGATTCTTTTTATAGTACTTATTATAGTATTCTTATTAAATATCCATGTAAAGTCTTAGATGTCATTTCATTTTACTAGTAACTCTTTTTATATAACCTATTACAGCCTATCTATAGAGTAACTATGTGGAGTCTTGAACAGATATCAATTTTTGTTAGAAACTATCTTCTTACCAATATGCCTAAGCTCCGCTAATTCCTCTTTTTACAATGTGCAAATCTTCAGCCTATTTGTAGAAGCTTATTGAAATCTGTCTTATGACAAAATGACTTTAGCACTAAAACTGACTGAAGTATCCTGTGATCTTTGATTATCTCATGATTGAACAGAATCTTGACTACAAGTAGTAATAATTATTATCATAAGATGGATGGGATCTTCTTATATTACCTAGGCTTAGGTAATACTGCCTCATAGTGATATTGAACTTGGAAATAGTATTTGGTGACTTGGGAGCACTACTATTGTACTATTGACTTATAGGTTTATTTAGATTATTATAATTTAATTAATTATGTATTATATAAATAATATTAAATAATAAGGCAACAAGCAAAAACTTTACTAATATTTAGATCAGAAGTAAAAATCCAGATAGAAAACTGGGAAGTCATGCTAATAAGACAAGCTATTTGATTAGAAGAACATATAGATAAACTTATAGATATCCTGAAATATAATAAAAGAAGCATAGTCACTTAGTTTATTTTCTATACTGATAAATTTTATAAAAAAGGAACAAAAGATAGTGAACTTGAAATATATTTAGCCTGGGTTCTAGTAGAAGACAACAAAGTTGTGAAGCAATTCTTGATAGGGGCATCAACATAGCTATTGGCAAGTAGGCCAGAAATATTGGTTATTTTAACTATAATATATACAGCTCCTTGAAACACAACAGTTTCAATATTCTCTGATTGTAATACTACAGTTAATATATAGAAGTTCATTAGTTCACAAGTGGAAATATCAACAAGAAGATGGATAAAAACTACTAATTGGCTATTATAAAGTAAAATCAAAAACTAAGTTAAAAAGAAAGATCTTACCTTGAAAATTATAAACATTAAAGCCTATGGGATCGATAAGTTAAATAATCAAGTAGATCTACTTGCCAAACAAATTAGACATGAAAATCCAATAATCTGATACCAACTATCAGAGCTAGGGACAGTTCTTACAATAGTCATATGTAAAGATGGGTCCTTAATGGGGGAGACAGGGACCTAAGTCAAATGTCCCTCACTAGTAAAAATTAAAATTTTTAAATTAATAACTATAAAAAAACTATCCACAATTGTTTTACATTATCTAAATCATTAATTTATAGTATTTTTTGACTTTTGTTCCTATTAAAGTGAAGAGCTATGAATTATGTCCCTCAAAAAGGGATATAAGTGATTTGCGAAATTTTATATGCTAAATACTTTAGGGACCCATCATTAGTCATATGGAGAAAGCATATGATAGAGATCAGTATTAGAGAATTTGTCAAAATGTTCAATAGGAAAAAAATAGAAAAAAATTGAACAATACAAAAAAGAATTCAAGAACTGTGGATCCAAAATAACTAAATTATAGACTAGTTAACCTTCTGAAATTAGTTCAACCCTTTCAATACCTTCAACATCTCTTTCAAAGATAATACAAACAAAAGTTTCTTGACTAATCTGACCCATAATAAACTTTCAGTACTGCAAATATTAAAAAAAAGGAAATTAGATATTTATACTATAGTAACCTATCTAGTATATGAACTTCAAGAAGAAATATTAGGACACTTGTTCGAATTTTCAGCTATCAAAGAAATCAGAGAAGATATATGGAGAAAAGCAAAGGAAATAATCATCCATTATATAAGTAAAGAAATCAAAGACAAAGAAGAAGTTTATTATGTAACTAATAACTGGACAAGTAGATGGTTAAACAAGATCCAACAATCTGATATAAACCTTTTCAATACTATTTATAAATATATAGAAGAGAACAAAATCACTTTCTTGAAAAATTACTTTAAAATACAACTTAAAATTCCTCCAATAGTTACACAAAGCATAATTGGTAAGTTTTGTTATAAAATAAGAAAAAATTTCAAGAAGGACATATGGAATAGTCACTTTAAAAAAGTAATAGAGTAAAAAAAGAAGTATAATATTACTAAAAAGGACAAAGAACTAAAAGACCTGGGCATAGATCTATCATACAGGTTATATAAGAATAGAAAGAATCTACATTTGTAAAAGATCTGGAACAAGAAGTTTCTGAAAGAAAGAAGAAAATGAAGTATATAGAAATCATCAAGAATTGGATTTGTCATAGAAGAAAATGGTTTGGTTTTTAATTGTAGTTAGAATTTAGAATGATTTACAATAATGACCTGTAAGCAAAGATTTTATTGGCTAGAGGATTTATCCAAGTCAATAAAGGAGCAAAATATCATTTCCTAAGTTGTATCTAGAGAAATAGTTTTTGATGATAGGTGAATTAATATATAAAAGTCAAAACAATTTATAAATATCTATTGTATATACAATAAAAACAAGCCATATTGATCTGACTGTGGATTAAAAAAAAAAAAATAAATAAATAATATTAAATAATATATAAATATGAATAATTTTTTTTGCAAATTTATAAATTTCTGATAAATAATTGTTGAATTTTTAATGAATGTTTAATGAACTTTTAATGAATAAGTTAATGAATAAATGTTGAATTTTTAATGAATAGTTTTGATGAATAATTGATAAATTATTAATAAATTAATGTTGAATTTTTATTAAATTATTAGTAAATAATTTTATGACAAACTTTTACTGAATTTTTGCTGAATTGTTAATGAATTATTTGATAAATCATTAATAAATTTTTTGACAATTTATTGTTAAACTATTAATTAATAAAATTTTGATTATCAAATTTTTTGATTGTTAAATTTTTAATTGTCAAATTTTTGATTGACAAATTTTTAATTGTTGAATTTTTGATTGCTAAATTTTTAATTGCCACTTTATTGTTGAAATAATAATATATTAAGTAGTAGCAATTGAAAAGAATTTAGCATATTTTTATTATTAAATTTAATCAAATTCTACAATAAATCAATTGCTGAATTATACAATTTCAATTAATATGAAGATCTTTTTAATTTTTAATGTAAGATATTATAAAAATTCTATTATAATAAAAAGATATATTTTTTTTCTGACTGTTTTAATCCTTTTAGAGCTTTTATTTTTATAATTTTTGAAAAATTTTACTTATCTCAATTTGATACTAAATTTTAAATAACATTACTGTTTATTAAAGATAATTGATTAATATAAAATATATTAGTTTATAAAATATAACCAAATTTCTATTGAGCATATTCATATATTTGAATAATATTCATAGTAATTAAAAAAAAAGTTCCAAAAATTGATTTTTTTCAAAAGTAATAAGTTCTTAAAAAATATATTCATGATATTAAAAGACAAGAGATAAATAATATGAATTGTAAATTTATCTTTTTAAAGCTTCTCAAATAGTAAAAAAACTTCTCTAATTAAAAACTAAAATTTTTAAGTTTTTTTTAAATTATCTTAATCTGATACTGTGATAAAAATAACCTTTAATACTATTAAATAGTTATTTTTAGTCATGATCTTTATTCTATTTGCATTTTTATCTATTTATTTATAATTATTTCTTTGATATTTTTTGATATTCTTATTGGTACTTAATTAGTGTAGATTATTTTATCAAATGTAACATGTGACATAATTTACCATAGATCAAGTAGCCCAGGAGACCTAGGAAATCCAGGAGATCCAAATGACCCAAGTGACCCATTTTTATAAATACTGTATATAAGCAGTTATAATTTACTCAAAAATAGGATAAGTTTGTAGATAGCTTCACTTGACTTTGAAAGTTTAAGAATAACTTCACTTTTTTTTTAGGAGATTGAATATCTTCTTTTGATTTTAAAACTAAAGGAATTGTCCTAGTTTTCTTGATTTATTAATAAACTTGAGTTTTGAGCGAACCATATTTCTTATGAAATATTATATAACACTATTTAAAGGATTCTTGGTAAATCTATTCTTGAATATTTCTTTATTATAAATCACTTCTTTAATTCTTTCTTTGGGAATTGTTCTTTTAAAAGCAATTCCATTATACACACTGGTCAAATATAAATTTGATCACAATACTTACTTAAATAATAAATCTAGTTAAATTAATTTGTTCGATATTATAGATAATGACAAAAAAGATTTCTTTTAAGATTTGAATAGAATCAAAAAAAATATTTCAATCAAGTAAATTCATTTTAAGAGAAAATTGCTTAGTTGATAAACTTTTTTAGAGAAACTTGAATTATATATATATATATTTTTCTCTTTATTAACTTAAAATAGTTTATAATAACAAACTATTGATAATAAATTTAAAGAATAAAAATTTATATCAATTTTCTAAAAAAGTAAAATATTGTTCCTTAAATTTTTTTTTTTTAATATATTAGCTTATTCCTATACTAATATTAAGATCTTTATTAATTATTAAAATAGATCTTAGGAATAACCAGGATAAATAATTACCTATACTGTCTAAGGATTTACAGATCAATGAATAATATAAAGAATGTTTATTTATATCTTACTTAACTAGAATAAGAGAATTATGTAACCATCTAATGTAAAAATTTTTTTTAATTCTTAATTAAGTTAGAGGATCTAGAAGTATTTTAATCTACTAATTTGATAGGGTACTATCCATGTTTTAAACTTTATTTAACTGAAATGACACTTCCTAAAATCATAGTTTACCAGATGACTATTGCTATTCCTATATAGAGAAGCTAATGTATCAAAAACTTGCCTAAGATGTCTAATACTACCAGTATTAAAGGTTTCTTATATAGAATTTTTATGACTCCTATTAGTATAATTATTTTTATAAGCACCTGTCATATTTCTTAATTACCTTAATTTTCTTTTATACACCTATCTTTACCTTTTAAAAAGCCTATCTTGTGTTTTTTAAATGTCAGAATACCTTGCTACCCAACTTGATTACTTAATATAAAATCAGTCTTGTATTAAGGATATCATACCACTTAGTTTTGCCTTGTTGAAAACCTGTTTTGTATTTTTAGCTTGCATATCAGGCTAATTTTCTGTCTTGTTATAGATATAATAAGTGGACGATTTCTTGTTATAGCTATATTGAAATATTAGATTATTATTATGGAGTAGATAAGATTTTTATGCCACTGATGGCTTAATTTTCACTTGAGCCTTATATATTATTGAACTCTAAACCTAATGATTGCAACCTGGGAGCACTACCACTGTATTATGAACCCATAGATCTGATTGTTTCTTAAATTTAATTTAGGATACTTTAATATACTATAATTATGAATTAGTTATTATATAAAAAATCTTTAATATTATAAATAATTATATAAACTTTTCAATAAAAATTAAGCTATGTAATATAGTTATCAAAAAACTCTTTCCCGTAGATCCATCTTTTTTTCAAAAATTTCCTTTTTAGGCAATTCTTGGAAAAGAAGTCACAAAATCC
>CAJVPT010003320.1:0-15503 GCA_910592055.1 Acaulospora colombiana
GGGATCCAGGATACTGAATTTGACGGCCTGATAACTAGAATACTCTTAATAAAAAATTGTTCTAGGAATAATTAAGATGGAATCGTGCAGGCTTTCAGTTTGGGGTTGGACTAATAGTGGTGATACATAGCATTAGTTAAATATATATATAGCTATTCATATATATATGATTCACTATAACATATATGTAAAATTACTTATTTGTAATAACATAATAGTTTTGATTTAATAAAATTACAAATTAAGCCTGTGGGCAAAAAAGTACAAACACAGGTGTGGCCTCACCAATACAACTCCCAATACTCTACTATACAATCATATAGAGTACAACCTGAACCAAATATAGGACAGATAACTTCAACTTCATTCAAGGACATGATCACAAAGAATGAAAGACAAGTGAACTCTGGGAAAAATCTCCAGGATGGGTCTCCAAAACTTACAAAACATATTCTGGTCAACCAACACAGTGACAACACACATTATCTAATCATTCCTCAAGGTCAGACAAAATCTGGATCATGACGTCCTCTGAATAATGAGGAAACACAGCTTCCAATTTCAACTAGAGTCAAGGACCGAAATCCTCTCAAGGATAGAAAAGATAGATAACACAATTGAAGAAATGATACCAAGTGCAATATATTATCAGCACAGGTAGACATTAAGAAAACATAACCTGATGTTCATAGTGTTATGGTCATGTGGGTGATGCGATTTACGCATAATGGTCTAGAATCCAAAAACCCAAAAGTCTGGCATGAAAGATTGAGTATCACAAGGTAAGAAACTATAGATAAGGCTCGAGTACTAATAAGGAAACTGTGTATAATTGAAAAGTATAGAAAGTTTAGCAAAGCTTAGGATTAGTATAACCGATTATAAAGTAGATAGCCATTGTTAGATAGAAAAGTATAAATAGATTACCAATGTATACCGAAAAGGCAGAGCTGAATGTGTTAGGAAAAACAGCTCTTATTGAGAATAGAGATAAGAGTTAGTGATATATCAAAGAAACAGAACGCAATAAAGAGACACTTATCTTCAGCCAAGTCAATCACCATGTCTCTGCCTTCCCTAAGTGTTCTTTATAGGAGGCATTCTCTTTTTTGTGTTGTTTGAGAGTATTCTTGAAAAGTCTGGGTTATGCGAGGCACTATGGATTAGTGACAGACTCACTGGAATAGTCCACGACAATAGGACAAATTATAAACTCAGCAGGAACACGACTACTACACTGGAGAGAACTAGGGGCCATAAACAAAATAAAGAAAAGGAACACCCCAAAATGGTACAAGGAAATTATAGAGAACCTTATAGCTACAGCTAGTGTACAAGATAGAATAGAAAATAAGACAAGTGACCATTGAACATATAGTTAAAGAGACCCCTAGTGATGGAAAACTCACACCAACCACACTGGGAAGCAACACTGAAGCAAAATAAGGAAGTCATAGGCATGAAAAAATATAATGACAGCCCCAACACAATAGTTTTTAAACATTACTCAAGGATAGGAGAGTAGTCACCACTGGAAAAATACACTGAGTGCCCCTTAAATGAGGGAAAAGACACACTGGCTAAGACATGCATATTTGTAGCAAAAAAACATAACATCATCTAGATCCCAGTAAAAAGAATAAGCATCTCATTAAAGGAAAACAAGGTTAGCTTCACAAATACCTTATGCTATAGGATGTCACCAGGCTCCACAAAGAAAAAGCTAAAAGATCTAACTGAAACTCCTCACTCAGATCGAACTTAACCACAGGTTATAATAGACAGTAGTAACCCAGAAACAACAAACATCAGCAAAATCTTCAAGTTAAATAGGGAGGAACTGAAAACCCTGACAACAATTCAACAACAATTGAAAAACAGTCAACATATTATAATATATATAGATGGATCAGTGTCAAACCATGGCAACAGACCACATATGGGGCTAGGCTGGATTATCAAGGATGGGGAAGGAATAGAACACACATTCCAGGGACAAACACAACTTCATGCTTCATCCACAAAAGCAGAACTGATGGTCATAACTACAGCAATAAGCATCCTGAGCAAAAACACAACAGTCAATCTCTATACTGACAGTCAAGCTGCAATAACTAACTTAACAGAAGCCATAAAATCAATGGACTCAAAACAAGGAAAAAACTGAGCCAGGCAATCACAGATACCTTCATCTATATTAGGAAACAACAAAGTCTAAATATCACAATCCATAAAGTAAAAGCATACACAGGCATCCCTCTCAATGAGAAGCTGATAGATTTGCCAGGATCGATCCCATCTCCCCAGACATAAGACCTAACTGGAAACTCATTAACATAAAACAACCTTACAGAGAAATGGCACCAATAAATATAGTCTGGAATATAACACAAATAGATATACCATGTAAGGAACTAGTGAAACAAGTCAATAAAGCCATCAGGCTGACCAAATGGAAATTACTAAACAGGACACAAAACAGGTTCACAGACGAAGGCTACAGAAACATCTACTGGAAGCATACATTCAATAGCTTACATCCATCTGAAATAAACAAACACACAACTTCATATAGAGACCACTATATGAGAAAATTCAGTTTCAACCTTTGATACAAAGAACTTTTAACCAGGACCAAGCTATACAACAGATATCTATTAATTTATAAGGAGGTGAAATGTCACAAATGCAGGGAAGTCGAGGACACCACGCATCCATTCCTGTGCAGCAACAACATAGAGACACTAAGGAGAAACTTCCACAGGATCCTTATCAAATACGCATCAACATACATTAGCAAAGAATAGAAAAAAAGTTTCAAGAAGGTCATATACAGACAGATACAACTGGCCAACCCCAGAACCGTCAAACTTCTCATCTGAGAAGTGGTACTGAAGGAAATATTAGAAACACTTAACTCAATCATGATCAATAATAACAAAGTGACAGAAACAGTCATGAACACGATGAGAAAATGGAAGAAACTACTGTATGACATATGGACAAACAGGTGTGAAGAAACTCACAACTTGAAGAACCTCCAAGGATCAACCAAATAACACAGACACAAAACAAGCAAGGCACAGAAAACTACAAAACATACAGATCCGATCACAATACAACAATCTCTCTTAAACCTAACTGGAATAGTAAACAGATACATTAACGAGTACATAAAATATTAAACTAACATTTTTGCTATCTTATCTTTCTACATGATAACTAGCACAGCCTTGACATGTTAGTTTTTTCCTCTAAAAAGGAAGGGCAACAGGCTGCAAGGTAGTATATAGCTAATCGAGTTAATGTAATTTGGAAAAAATAACAAAACAAGGCTGAGCCAGTTAAAAAAAAATGAAATATATATTATATATTATAAGTAAAAAATATAAAAATAAAACAAAAATCCTTGAAGTATAACTCAATATTATAAGTTATTAACTTGTAAATATTATAACAATTATAAAATATTTTAATATTAAATAATACAAAAATTTTTTATTAAAATAAAAAGCAAGTATCAAAACTAATTATTTGATTTTTCTTTCTAGAAAAATATATTATTTTAAACTTAAGGAGAATTAAAATTATAAGTTAATTTTTAATTTTAATATAAGTATTGTTAAACTAAAAAAAATATTTTAAAAAAAGATCAATTAAATATACAGTATATACTATTAATTAATGACTTTTAAAAAAAATAATTTAAAAAAATTGTTTAAACTAGTTGAATCTATAATTATTTTATAAAAGATAACTTATTTAAAATTTTAAGTATATTATTAATCCTTAAAATAATTCTAAAGTCAATTATTTTGGGTTTATTTGAAGAAGCAAAATTATTTATAATTAATATTAAATTATGTCTTCTTAATTATTAAAATTAAATTGTTGCAATATTTTTTTTAAGTTTTAAATTACTTATAAAATATGAATAATTTAATCTAAAATAATATTAATACTTTTTTATAATTTAGATATTAATAGTAAAAGTTTGATTAAAAATTTTTATTTTTTTTTAAATATTAAATAATGAAATTAATGATTAAATTGAAATGTTTACATATTTAAGTCTATTGATATAAGGTATTTTTTAAAAAATTATAATATAAAATATAAAAATTAATAATAAATAATTTATTAAATTAATATATTTAATAATAAAAAAAAACTAATAATTAATTGAACAAGCTATTATATAAAATAAATTAATTATCAATATTCAATATTTTTTTTATTTTTAATTCACAATCATGTCATGATTAATGATGGGTCCCTAAAGTATTTAGTATATAAAATTTCACAAATCACTTATGTCCCTTTTTGAGGGACAAAATTCATAGCTCTTCACTTTAATAGGGACAAAAGTCAGAAAATATTATAAATCAATGATTTAGATAATAGAGAACAATTGTGGGTAGTTTTTTTATAGTTATTAATTTAAAAATTTTAATTTTTCCTAGTGAGTGACATTTGACTTATATCCCTGCCTCCCCCTTTAGGGACCCATCTTTAGTCATGATAATATGTTTTTATTGAGATATTGAAAGATATTATAATATTTATAGACTTTATAAAGCAACTAATTTGTTATTGTAAATTATTAGTTGAAGAATTACATTACTTAGAAAATATGAGAAGTCTATTAAGCTAATTTAGATTAAACAAAAATAAGTCTAAACTAGATATTTTAAGTCAAATTTAAGGAACAATATTATACTCTTCCAGTAGTTTAATTAAATCTCTAGCTATTGTGATCATGTCAGTAGTTTGTGACTATTGATTATCCTAAAAAACAATAAATTACTAAAATATAGTACTGGAAAAAGGAAAAAAATATATAATTCAAAGCTTTTCAAAAGGTTTTTGCTCTATTTTATAGTTTTCTTTCAAAAAGGATTTGCTTAATTGAAATATCCTTTAAGCTTTATAATATTTGAGAAAATTAATTATTCTTGAAAATAACTTCAAAAAAAATATTTAAGAAACTTATTATTCTATAAATATATAGATTTGCTTAATATTACTGAAGCTAGCACTATATTATAAAAGAGTTTACTTAACTAAAATAAAAAAATTCTTTCAAAAACTTTGCCTAACTGGAATAAAAGCTTGGAAACCTTAGCTTTTGTTTAAGAAAACCTTTTTACTACTTGAAAAACTTGTTAAATATAGAAATCAAATCTTTTTTTCTACCTATTATTTGTCTTTTTATATTATAATTGTTTTTAGAGGTTAAACATATACAATTGAAAGGGACATCTTTTTAAAACTTTCATTTCTGCATAATAAATAATGTATTAAGACATATAAGTATAATCAATAGAAGTTTGTTTATATTTTAAAAATTGATATGTTTTATGTTAGTCAATCACCTTTGATGAGGATTTGTACTATTCAAAATTCAGTGTCAAATCAAAATAGACAAAATTTTTTAGAAAACCATAAAAGTAAAAGCTTTAAGAGGACCAAGACAGTCAAAAAGAGAAAAAATAATCCTTTTTATTATAAAAAACCTCTATAAATTTTTTGCTTCAAAGGTTAGAAAGGTCTTTAAATATTTAATAATTAGTTTTTCTTTTTTTGAGAACTCTCTTATCATTAATATCAAAGGTATTACTTGACTTTTCTTGATTACCAAGAGTCAAGTTTTTGAATAAAGAAGTTTGTAGATAATAAAGAAAGATAATCATGATTCTTGAAGTCATATTTCAAGTTGTTTTAAGGAAAGTATTAAGACTTTATTAGCAAGAAGTATAAAAACTTCTTGTGGATATCTTTTTTGTATTTGATTAAAGGGTTAGCATTATCAATAGTCAATATTAAAATATATTTAAAAATATTTATCTAAAAAATTTATATAAAAAATATCCAAACTTAATTGTTTATAATCAGTTATAAAAAAATTAGAAATATTTAAAATAAATATATTATCTATTTTGAATGAAACTTTAAATCAATATAAATCTTTATATAACTTTATTACTTTTATAAAGAATATTCTTTTAATATTTAAGTGATATACTGTATATAATCAACTCTTTCTACTGATTCTCTGACCACACACAAAAAAGACGTTTACTAGAAATTTTTATATTTCTTGACTAATAAAGTCTTAACACTTTCTTTAAAACAATTTGAAATAATATTTCAAGAGTCATCTTTATCTTCTTCTTCCTCTTGTAAACATTTTCTTCAAGCAAAAACCTGACTTTCAGTGACCAAAATCATGAACCCATCTTTCTTACCAATGACAAGAAAGTTCTAAAAGAAAGAAGAACTGAAGTGCTGCTATCTATTCATATACTAGAAAAATAACATAAAGCCTCTTCTATGATGAGAAACTTATCGTGAAGGCAACCATTCACTCTCTTGTCATATGTCTGGCTCTAAGAGTGCTCTTTCTCAGTTTTTTCTGAGGAATTTTACCTATCTCAATTTGACCCTGAATTTTGAGTAGCACAAAGTTTTTTAAACAATGATTGGCTAGCAGAAAATACGTCTGTAAAAGAATGTAAACAAGTTTCTATTGATTACCTTACATGTCTGAATGCATTTTTTCAGCTTTATAAGAACCTAAAGCCCACCATAAGACACTAGGTCTGTGGTGCAGGTGGATATAGAATACAGTCTCTCCTATATCCGTGCCTTGATCAAGAAAGAAGCTCAACAACATACTATATGAATCTTTCAAGTAAAACTATACTTACAACAAGACTTAAGAATATATAAAAAAAGAATAATGTCTAAGAAGTGTCATGCCTATCTTTTAGAAGTATTAGATTTGTAGGCTAAAAGATTTATTATTTGTACCAACCAAAAGATAGGACCAATGTGCAGTCTAAAGTAAAAAGGACCATATCTCAGCCTCTCAAGATAGTAGAACTTTGGGAAAAACAGTATAATATTTATCAAATCCAATAAAACGCAAGCTAGACATATCAAGACTTTCTTTTTTAGAATAGAACTATCGCAATGGCAAAGAAGGACAGGTTATTGGATAATGGGCCCCTCTTCCCTAGCACTCATACAACCTAAGGAAAGACACCCTGATAGCATCATCAAGCTACTTCTCTTTATATCCTAGAATCCCCTCGCAACTCTTGACTTATTATCATCTAAAAGAACATTGACAGAGATTCTATACTAGATAGGATAAGGTGGAAATCAAAAGAAAAAACCAGAGCTAGGAGACAAGAAACCACAACATGACTATACTGAAAGCAACTGAAGAAGAGGTATTACAACTTGAATTAATGAAACCCTCAAAGAGTAACCAGCCAACAGTACAAAAGTAATAGTAGTAGCATAACTTTCAAATCACTCTATAACAAGACCAACTCCTTTTTCCCACTAGTGACTTCTTAGTTATATACAAAGTCTTTTCTCCTATTTAATTTTATATAGTTTTCGTTTATAGTTATAATATAGCTTGAAAGATAGAATTATAGTAGTTGGATAGATATCACCACTATCAGATTTAAAATCTGAGGAACATATTGATTCGAATATAAACATCATAGTTTTTTTCTTAATTTTTTCACACTAGTAGACCCCTTTACTAGTTCCTTTGGTTTTAAAAAAGAGTGGCATTGTTATGAAGTAGGGTTTTTCTTATCGAAGTTTTACTTGGAAAATAGTAGTAGCTTATTTACATCATATATACTGTATAATATCTACTATATTCAAATAAAAAAAAAAAACTCTTTCCCACAGATCCTTTTTTTCTTAAAAATTTTCTTTTTAGGCAATTTTGGGAACCAAGAAGAAAAGTGAATGGAAAGATGAATTCGCCTAGAGACTGAAGGAGTCAATACATCCAGGGCAGACCCAACTACAATGAGAACATCCTGGCGAAAGGTAACACAAGATCACTATGCAAAGAAACCCATACGGAGACAACAAAGTCGAACCCAAAAAACAAGGAAAAAGAGAAAGAAACCCACACAGAAAATGCTAGAAACGAACAATCAAGTAATCTGAACATCAGCCGGACCTCAACCACTGACACAGAAACTATCAGAGAAAATAAAATCAACCAGAAACAACCAACTTGGAGTGATTAAGTGGAAGGAACAATTACACAAGACTCTCAAACTGTGAACAGTAACAAAAATAGAAATACTCAAGAAACTGAACAAAGCGAAGACCCTTTCGTCCCACTTACAGTGGCAAAAATAGATGATTCAGACATAGAAATGGAGGAATCAGGTAGCAGCAATCAGACAAGCCTCGAACCTAGTGGGCAATAGCACGAAGTCTTGCACAGAAACATATCAGTCAGTAGAGTAGACAAACCCTGACCAAGATCACCGATTGACCCAACAACAAGATTTGGCAGAGAAAGAGTCAAAACAGGCATCAGAGCATCAGAAGTCTCAGGAAGAACCACCAATCAGAAGACTGCACACATCGCAAAGAGCTTGAACATGCTCACTGGCCTCCTTTCTATCCGCAGTGAAGGAAAAGGAGAAAAGGAACACATTATTGCCATTTTCAGTGATTACCACACTGCAGAAGAAGCATGCAACACTATCTTACTAGAAACGGATGGGTCTTATCTGAAACACATGGCTTTCACATTCCCTAGAACAAATAAAGAAAACAGTATCAGAGTATGGGACATTTCCCTTGACACAAAATTCATAGAGGTACAATAAACCTTCACCAAATTTGAAGAGATTACAAATATCAACATGTCTACACAACAAATGTGGCAATCTGCAGTTATCACCTATGCAGACAAACAGGTAAAAGAAGATCTAGTTGCCAAATGAAGTATCCTCCTATGATCAGACTCAGTCAGGATTTTTGACACACAATGGGACATAGACCAAATGAAGGCACGTAAAAACATAGCAGCCAAATTAATAAACCTTCCACCCAACATCACGGCCTTTGACCTCAGACTCATCTGTGAACAAACTGTAGCTAAGACATGTTATATCCCCAGGCACATATCATACAGACACAAGCAATTTGCAATTATTGGTTTTACGAGCCAAGAAGACCTGGATGCAGTCACAACACAGAATGTTTTCCTTGGAAAAACTCAAGCAGAATGGAAACCAATTGACACAAAACTATGCACTATCTGTGGAAGTGCAATACATCTAGTTGCTCAATGTCTGATTAAAGAAAGAAGGACACACTGGAACCAGTACAATGTAGAACAAGCCAATAAATTTGGCAAACTGTACAACAGATTCAGGTCAGCTCATACTGAAACTATAAGATGCAGGGTAACCACATACAACAACCAAAGAAAAACCAGGCCAGGCTCCTACACAGTAGCAGCAAGACTACCAAAAGAAGAAGGAATACAGTTCCAGCCTCCTCAAACAGCTATGGCAGAAGTATTTCACATTCTCAAAACAATCAAGAAAGAGATCCAAGAGATAAAACAAGACATAGCTGATCTAGAGGAACGCATCATCAACTTAGAAACATATAATGAGAACTACACAAAGCAAATGAATGAAGATACTTTTCCCCTCAATACAGAAGAAAACCAAGCAACAGACACAATACTCCAACACAGCATTCAAGACATCTGTACTTAACAACAATGCATTCAGTCATCTATGCAAAAGTAAAACAAACACATGGATCAAATATATAATACCATACTCAACTCTATCTCAGGTAGTACACCCTCCTTCCACATAGACAATAATGGGTAACAACCAAAGCACCAAATCAACAAAAAAATTAGGCAACTCTAAAGACAACCAGACAATAAATTCTTATAACACAGTAGAACAACAAATAGAAAGAACAGACAACTACACAATAATTCTAGATCATAATTCTAATACAAATAACATAACATCTAATACAACGTTATCTACAACAACACACAGAGAACACAAATCAATATGGAAAGTCGTGACATTCAATATTCAAGGCTTAGTAAAAACATACAAATGAGAAACATGGTTTAATTTCTGCAATACAGCAGACTGGGACATTATAGACACCACAGAGACAAATGCTCACACCAACAATCAAAACACTGGCAACACAAAAAATTTCAAACCATATGAACCCACAAATAATCACAAACCAGTGGACAAGGCTTAACATTATGATTAACAAAGACATCGCATACAGAATCTACAACTACAAAACACTTGTGGGTAGACTGATAGCAGCTAACCTGGTTTTCCCATACAAAGAGAAAATGAGAATAATCAGTGTATACTTCCCAGTACAAGACATGGAAGGAGAGAAACAAATGGTACTCAACACTCTCAATAAGTGGTCAAAGAAGCAATAGAAAAGGGATAGCACCTAATGGTGACAGGAGACATGAATGGGGTTTCCAACCCAGCAATCGACAAGCACAGTGATACAAAAATAACTATAAAATATCACCCTTCAGAAAAACAAATATAAATTCTTCTGGACAATAACTTGGAAGATATATACAGAACACACAACCCTATAAAGAGAGAATATACTTGGAACAGAGGGGAAAGTAGCAGCAGAATCGACCAAATATGGATGAGCCCACAGGCAACATGGCAGTCAAGGACAGTCATCATCAAAGACCTCACCTCACCATCAATCTCAAGTGACCATGTTACAATAATAGCAGAAATAAAAGTATGGAGCCTTGACATGCCCAAACAGGCAACATATTACAAACACAACCACAGGTACAACTGACAACTTGCCACAGCACAACAATAGGAGAAGTTCAGTGATCACATTGAGCACAACATACAAACAGGATGCTTAAGCCATCAGTCTTTAGACTACAGATGGAATCAATTCAATAACACTATTCAAAAGGCAACCAAAAAATACATCCCAAAAAAGAAATCACATCGGAGAAAAAGATATCAAGTCAAATATATAAATGAGATTCTACTTATAATACATCTACAAAAATTCCTCACACCATTCAGACAATATCTGACAGATAAAAAAGAAGAAAAACTGTATCGGCCACTCCAGATCCCAGCAAATATATAAAGATCAGTTCCAGACTTGGTAATTACACTCAACAAACTAGCAACTGAACACCCTAACACATATCTCGAAGAATGGCTCAAGGAGATCCATGGAAGCATCAAGGCACATAAAACAATTGCTAAAGCCATCACACACAGAAGACAAAACAAGGCAATAAAAAGAAGAATTATAATAAGAAAAAAGCAATATGACAAGGATAAACATGCCATGATCAACAGTATCCTGGAAAGACCTAGAAGACAAATACAACTAGACAGGCTCATCTTACAACAAGAAAAATAAGTACAGATAGTCACAGAACCCGCAGAAATCAAAACCAAGGTAAAGGAACACTTTTACAACTGAACACTACATAGAAATATTCAAAACCTAGAGTGATATTCCAGGTGGCAATCTGAATATAGACCCAAATCACATATTAAGCAATATTACTACAAAGGCATGTTAGAAGAGATTACAACAGAAGAACTTATACAAGTAATCAAACAACACAGTTTTAAATCATCCTCAGGTCCCAATCAGATACCATATCTAGCATACAAATATCTGAAAAACAAAGCAAGAGAAGAACTAAAAGCGATCTTTAACATAATCATCCGATAAGGCACTATACCTAGAGAATGGGGCAGAGGACACATATACCCAATACCAAAGCCCAAGGATTGGGCTCATAATCTAGACATAATTAGACCAATCATGCTATTGGATGCAGGAAGAAAAATATTCACCAAAATCATCACAGACAGATTAGCCAGATGTCTGACTCATAAAGGGATACTATCAGAATTAAACTGGGCAGACTTCCAGGTAGCAATACTTAAGACCCGATTCATATACTCAGCAGTATTATTGAACATGCAAAAGAAACTAAACAACAAGCCTGGATTCTAAGCCAAGACATGTCGAAAGTATACGACTCTGTCAATATAGAGATGCAATAGCTGGCCCTCAAAAGAATCAAGGTACCAAATACAATAATAACAATCTTGCTCAGCATATTCCAAGACTGACATAATGCAGTCATAACATGCCATGGCCTAACAGAGGAGTACCAGATAAGAGATGGTATAGATCAAGAAGATACAATATCACCACTGCTATGGCACATTTTCTACAATCCACTTTTATCCATGATTAGTCAACAATATAAAGAATATACAATCAGCTCAAAAACTTGCACAGATCTTAAAAAAGGATGTGAAAAGAGAATCATGAATATAGCAGTCAATGCATATATGGATGACACAACATGGACAACAAACAACAGAACAGACCTACAAAGAATTATCTATACAGTAAAAGAATTCTATCATATCAATGACATCAAAATCAATCCGAATAAGTCTTAATTGATTATTATTAATGCTACAAAAGAAGACCTGGAACAAAGAGTACTGATGAACAATCAAAAAATACAAGAATATCCCACCAACACACCATTCAGAATCTTAGGAATCTAGTATAATAGCTCAGGATACAAGGACTATCAAAAATTCTTGATAAAGTAGAAGGTAGCTAGCACACATACACTAATTGAAATGAAAAGAATCACTGATAAACAAGTATAATATATAATCAACCATGTCTTGATGCCCAGTATAGAATATTTGTACAATGACATAGTTCTGACCAGACAAACCTGCAATCAGCTAATGAGTAAACTGGCAACAACTTTCAAACACAAGATGGGACTCGCAAACACAATACCTAACAGTATACTATATAACAAACATGAATACAACATAATGTATATATGGGATAGACAAGTACAGCTACATGCCAACACCTGATGCACCAGAGTGAATCAAAACAACATCATAGGAGACATAGTGCATCATTGTTTATAGATAGTACAAAACATGTTCAGGTCAACCAAAGAAATATATAATCATATACAAACTCCACTCTTAGAACCAGGGAGAAACCTCACATACAACATAATTTGGATGCTCAGAACACACAGTTTTACATTTCACAAAGTCAAAAGAGGTAGCTTTCAGACTATAAAAACAATAGACACTACAATCGAGGAAATAATCGATCCAGAACTCTACAGTAGAATCTGCTCCAACCTAAAAAAACACAATATCCTCTTCACAGGACAACTGCTCAATAGTAATAGAGAGAAACTGTTACACTGGTGCCAAATCATAAGAATCTATCAAAAATCAGTATTAGGGCCCACCCCAACATGGTTCTTCACATTACAACATAAACTGCAATCATGGATTACCAACAAATAACAAGGACAAATCAATTGCTTCCAGCAATATACACCAACAGTAAACATATACACAATGAAGCCATATTGGATAGCAATGAAAAAGAACACCAAGCTAATTATCGGAAGAAAACAAAGAAAGATAGATAATAACTTAACAGTATATAAATACTACACACAGGCATCTGGTGAATCTCCCCTAAGTGAATGCACAGGTTGCAACGTAAATCAATAGATACAGTTCAACTTCACATATACATTCACAGTAAGCAGACAAAGTACCGTAACCATTCCAGTACAATGTAGCAAAATCTTAACATGACCAAATATCCTAAAACAGAACAACATATTCAGAAGTAGAGCTTCACCAAACTCAATTTTCACTACACTCGCAGAACAGGATCACAGATCATTAAAACATGACATAGAAGTGTAAATATCTACAAAAAACAAGACAACAGAACAGATCGGCAAAATACTAATCGCAACCCCCCCATCTTAGAGGAATTAACCACAATCACGAGGCCAATACAAGACGAAATCAACTTCGAAATATATACAGATGGATCTATGTTACGCCATGGCAACCAATACTATATGGGCCAGGAAAATCAAGAATTTCACTTTCAAGGACAAATAGAAAACTTCCCTTCATCAACTCGAGCAGAACTGTTGGCTATTCTAACAGCAATCAGTACATTGCCCTCATGCAGCAGAGATAACATTTACACAGACAGTCAGGCAGCAATTAACAGTATCCAAAAAGTGATGAGGACAAACCACATACATAATTTGAGAAAACAAAAGAACTTAGGAATCCTTCAACCATTTAAGGACATTATCATAGGCAACCATCTGAAAATTGACCTCCTCAAAGTCAAGGCTCACACAGGCAACAAATACAATAAATAAGCAGACAGGTTAGCCAACATAGAGATAAATCTGGGCATGATACCAAAACACAAAACAACTGGCACCCATTCCATAAAAAACTCACAATTTACACTACTTCTCCAATGGGACAACAACACGCTGGAAGTTCCTATCAAAACTAAGGCTGAAGAACTAACAAAGGCAATGCATCTGGCTCGATAAAGACTTTTGAACAGAACACGAATTGAATTCAGCAATCGAATTATTAAACACATACACTGGTCCTCAACAATGTCGAACCTGCAACCAACTAGAATGAGTAAACAACATACCAATGGAAAAGATCAACAACAAAGGAAGTTCAACCTCTGCCTATAGAATGAAGAACTCCCAACAAAAATCAAGTTGTATTAGAGACTTCCTGACCTATATAAAGATAACAAATGCACAACCTGTGGATCTAAAGAGACAAATATACATCTATTCATGTGCCAAAACCAACATTAAAAGATAGAAGCACACTTAAGGAACACAATCATAAACAAGGTCAGACAGTATAGTAAAAGGAAAGACACTGAAGAACAGATCAACAACTACCTAAGAAATAACTCCCTGAAGTACACCGAATATCTCAAGTGTACAATCAAAGGAGTCATACTCAAAGAAATACATAGCTTAATAGCCAAATGTGTGACAAATACCCAACTAAAACAAAAATATATCAAAGAAATCAGACAAGAAACCAGTAAATACCTCTACAACACCTGGACTCAAAGATGTGAAGAATTTCAGAAATGGAGAATACAGTAAGGCATCACATGTAAAATCGAAAGAACAATCAGATATAGTAATCCACAGAGAATTATACAGCTCACTATACTGGATAGAAACATAAAAGGTCAATATATTGACCTAACGAACAATTACATAAGACAATACATAAAAAACATTACACACTCCTCCCACATCTTCACAATTTTATACAGCACTAGTCCAGCCTTGACTGGTTAGCTTCCATTAGGGTGGTAACAGGTCACGAGGTGAGTCTTTCTCTATCGAACTAGTTTGGTTAACATAGGTAGTTCTAGCATAAGCAATATGTACATTTCTATTTAATCCAAATAAAGTAAGGCTGAGCTAGCATTTTTTAAAAAAAAAAAAATCTACTATATTCAAATAAAATATGACTGTGCTATTAATTATCATATGATTTATGATAACAGTCAATCAAAATTCTTCAAAAATAAATATTTGATAAAGAAAGAAATTTTTCAACAATAATAAAATTTTAAAAATTACATATAAAAAATTTTTGAAAAAAATACAATAAATAAAATTAGTATTAAAATATAATATATATAAATTTCATAATTTTTGATTGTATAATTAAGGATTTAAAAATTGTCAAAGTTAAAATTTATAATAAAAA
>CAJVPT010003321.1:0-15502 GCA_910592055.1 Acaulospora colombiana
ATGTATAGCTTACTTTTGTTTAATAAAGCGCACGCAACTAGCCTGACAGAGGGTTAAAATTAAAAAAAAAAAAAAAACAAACTTATTACTACAGATCTGACTTTTCCACATAAAGAAAAAATGTGAATTATAGGTGTCTACTTTCTTGCACAGGATATTAATGGGAAAAAAACTATTATAATAAATATATTCAACAAATGGATAATAGAAGCAACTGCAAATGATTAACATCTCATTGTAATAGATGACCCAAATAGAGTAATTAACCCAGCTATAGACAAATATATCCTCAATAAGAAAACTAGATACTGCATTCCTTCAGATAAACAAATCCTGATATTAATTAATAATGGATTAGAAGATATATACAGAGTACACAACCCTTCGACTAGAGAGTACACCTAGAATAGAAAAGTCAAAAGTAGTAGAATTAACCAAATATAGATCAACTCCCTGGCAATCTAACAATCAAGTAAAACATCAATTGAAAACCGTACTACCCCCTAATCCAAAGTAATCACATATCCATAATAACTGAAATAGAGATCTGGAGCTTAGATAAACCCAAGCAGCATTGATTCATAAATCAAATCATAGGTACAATTGGTAATTTATCATATTACAATAATGAAAAGACTTTAGTAAATACATAGAACAAAAGATACAGAAACAAAATACAAACAACCAATCAATAGATCAAAAATAAAACAACTTCTGTAATATTGTCCAGAAGGCAACAAAACAATATATTTAGAAGAAAAAAGTACAATGCAGGAAAAACAACATTTGTATTATATATATATATATATTTTTTTTTTAAAGCTGGCAAAATCATGCCTGTAGTTTTTATTTAATCATTAATACCTTCTTATATATACAAATTTAATTGCGAGAAAATACATTTATAATAGGAAAAAAACTATAGACTCAGTATTATTCGAACCCTGTGACTTGCTGCAGTTCACCCTGGTGGATGAATATTAGCGTGTCATGACTCCACTAACACTAATATTTACAGAAAATAAAGAGTTAATTGAGAAATCATTTTGTATAATGTTTTTCATATTGTGGTTTTTTAAATCTATCCATAACTGTATGGCAGTATTGGATACTTTGCTATTTGATGATGTTTCCCTGTCCTTTAGGCATTTGTTGATACCACTTGTTGGTCTTTTCTTCATTCTTTTGATTATTCCTTGTGTTTTTTCCCATTCTACTACCAATTCGCATCTTAACTTCCAGACCCTCTTCTTTTCTTCCCAAAAAATGACTGTGGCTGACTTAATCACTGTTTTTGCTAATTCAATATTTCCTGTGATTTCCTCTGCTGTTTTCATTATTTTGTGGATGATGACTCCTCTAATAATATCTGTCCAATCCACTACTTGATCCCATTTTGTCCAGTCTGCTGGTGTTTTTGGAGGGAGCGAATGGTTCCATTTGTTCAGCATGGGTTCTGCTTGTTTGTGATTGTTCATTCTGACTGCGCATTCTTGTGTGAGAAATGTGATGTATTTTTCTATTAGTCTTGTCTTGTTGGGTTCACATGTGAAGGGATGCAAGTCTTTCTCTTCCTGCTTCCTGCAAATTGTGCAGATAGGGCTTTTGTATAGGTGTGGTTTTCTTTTATGCGGGTTGCCCATTGTAGGATACTCATTGAGCCATGTCTTGAGGTGGAATGTTCTGTCATTATGGTCCTTGGCATCCATTTGCATTGTTGTGATTTTGGATAGTGTAATTGTTTGCATAGTCATGTTCCAATCAATCTCTCTGGCTTTGGCTCCATTTAACCAGTCTTGTGTGTGTCTTAGGGTTCTTTACTTACTTGCCCATTTCATCTTGAGCAGGGTTCTTTCCAATTATTTTGAAGGAAAGGTCTATGAAGGATTGGTCCCATCTGATTGTTGCCATATCACTCGTATTGTTTAGCTCTTGGATCTTGACTATGTTTTTATAATTGTCTACTAGTGTTGTTGCTGTGAGTTTATCTGTTGTTCATTTCTATGGATTCTTGAGTGGCTCTTGATCTTGGTCCAGGTGACTTGTATGTTTTGTATTGTTATAATTTCACAGATTGTGTTTACCAGGCTACCATTTGGGCATACTTGTTTTCCTTTATCCTTGTGTATCCTTTGGAAAGTTTTCTTTATTACATTGATTGCTCCTTGACTGTCTATTAGGATGTTCACTTTCTTGTGTGCACTCATTGTATAGATTGCTATTAGTATTGCAGTAAGCTCTGCTCTTGTAGAGGATGGAGTGTCTTGTGTTTCAGCTTGTAATGTTGCAACTTCTATTTCTTCCTTTGTCATAGCTACCCAGTCTATTCCCATCCTGTTGTTTCTATAGTGTCTTTAAAATGAGCCATCGGTATATATCTGTACATTGTCATGTACGGCCAGTTCTTGTGCTATTTGTTGGAGTTTGAGAAGTGCTCTTGAAGGGCCTTTTTAGCCTCTTGTTAATTAAGGCTCTTGTATTTGATATTGGATCGAGGTTTATAGTTGGGGGGTTGTATCAGGGAACTGTATGTCGATTTTTTTTAGGTCATGCTCTATGCTTTTAGGAGAGGATTGTAGTCTATTGATGTAGGGTTTCTTCATATTAGTTTCTTGTTGGCTGGAAATGCACCTCTTCGTACTTCTTTGGATGTTTATGTTGACAAACCTTGTCATGAGTTGAGATATTATGCATTGTTGTTGATCTTTGTAACCTTTTCAGAGTTCTGGATTATTGAAGGGGCAGCCTTTACACTTGAATATTGGGGATGGCTGTTCTTCCCAGATCATGTGGTTGACTATTATATGTTTATTGTCTTTGAGTTTCTTCCTCTTTGTTATTATTGTTGTCCTATTGTTTTTTGTTGCTAGCCACTTTATTGTCTGTGGTCGTTGGGTGGGTAGCACTGGTGTGTTGATCCAGAATTTGTTTATTACAGGTGAGCCAGTGCTGTTATTGTTGATAGATGCTATCCTTTTCTGCTCCTCTATCTTTGTTGCTGCCTTACCAGCTGTGATATTGTTCAGTTCCTTGAACCAGAGTGGTTTTCTGCCTTGTTTTTCTTATCTGGCTCTCACCTGTTGCCAAGATAGGTTTCTTGTCTGATCTTCATTGAATAGTTGATTATAAAAAAGAAATCCTCTATATTTGAGAGAGACTCTATGTTTGTCGTACCATTCCTCAGGTACAATTTCCTTGATTGCTTTACTTTTCTTCCTAACTGGTTTTCCAAACCATATATGTTCTACTGGAGCGAATATAATGCCTTGCAGTTTGAGCATGTTGAGGATCTCATTTGTCAAGCTTCTTTTCCTTCTTGTCCAGAAGGGCTGTTTGTCTATCAGAATCGATGTATTCAACCAGTATTCATTTTGAAGGTGTTGTAGTCTAAACTGTGTTGTTATGCCACTTAAATTATGACTGTTCAATATATTGCAAAGATTCTTTTCATGCATAAGGAATTGTCTATTCCATAAGTTGAATAGTTTATACCCGAAGTCTGCATGGATGATACTGTTTGGGGTTGTTATCGATAGTCCTGCCTTATGCTTAAAGACTTTGTTGATTTTGCTGCTTATTTTGTCACATTCTTTTTTTGAGAGGACTAGATCGTTCAACAAATATTCTATTGCTAGGTAAAGAGCATGGTTAATAATATAACGGGTCTGTTTGTCAGTTATCTTCTTCCATGCTAACATTCTAGTGATGGTATCTACTTTACTTCTGATAATATCTTTTTGATATGCTTTCTTTCCATCTTCTGATATCCATACACCTAAAATTCTGGTTGTTTTACTCTTTTGTAGTGGGAAATCTGTGTTCCATTTAACTGGATGCTTGTTTCCCTGTTTACCTTGCTTACGTTAACACAAATCAGTAATGATTTTTCACTGTTAACTTGTATGTCGTTTATCTTAATGAACTCTGCTGCCTTATTCAATATGGCCTGCATGGAGGCTTGACTGTTCGCAAACCATATTGTGTTATCTATATAGACCATTGCAGTAATATTCGTTCTTTTAGTTATTTTTCTGATCATTTTTTTTTGTCCGGTGGTGTCAAATCTACTGGAACCTTGGTCTCCATTGTGTATCCCATATATCTGTCTTCAATTTCTTTCAATAGAGGGTCATAAAAAATTCTCTATAGCATTGTAAAAATGGTGTCTCCTTGGTTGATCCCGTCATGGACCGTGTATTCTTCTGTCAGGTCATGTGCTGTGATTACTCTATTTTTCCTGTTTGTTAGTAGGTGGTCCATGATACTTATTATTCTTTCTGGTATGCAAATTCTTCTAAGAGCTTTAATCAACATGTCTTTGTTAATAGAATTGTATGCTTTACTAATGTCCTAACTAAAAATCCAAGCTTCTTTTTTGAACTCTCTGGCTTCCTCCATCACGTTATTTAGAATGTGGATTGGTTCTTGTATGCTACCTCCAGGTAATCCTACCCAGTTGTTGGTACATAGTATCTTGTGTTTGATACATGTTTTCATAATTCTTTCTGTCAGGATACTCATGAATATCTTTCTTGTTGTCTCCAACAGTGCGATCGGTTGTGTTATATTAATGTCTCCCATCCAGTCTTTGGATTTAGGTATGGGATATATGTTACCTTTTTTCCAGTCGTTAGGGACCTTCCCTTCCTCTAATACTTTGTTGAACAGTGTCTCCATTAACTGTAATCCAGCCTTCCCTAGATTTTTTAGCATGATGTAAGGGATTTCTGAAGGTCCCGGGGCACTAGTTTTCTTTGTTTTATATATTGCATTTTGTATGTCTGATGAATCTATCAGTTTTAGTGTATTGCTAAACCAGTCCTCCTTAATGTTTACTTTGGGCTTGTATTGCTGTTTCCAGTGTGGATAGTCTTCAATGTTTCTTGTTTGTCTTGGACCCATCCATTCCTCGAAGTGTTTTTTGATCTTATATTTAATGGTTTCTGGGTCCATTATAATCATGACTTCTTCCTTTCCTTTCCTTTCCACCAATTTCAGGATGTTAATTGCTCTTGGTTGGCAGTCCAGGATACTGTTGATCATCTTCTTGGAGTTTTTCTCCAGATGCTTGTACTTATTCTTGATGCATTTGATAATCTCCCTTCCTTTCTCTTGTTCCATCATGATTCTCGATATTGCCTGCTCTGCCTCCCATATTTCTTTGGTCTCAGTCAGCCACTTGTGTAGCTCTTCTCTACCTTGATCTGACTTTCTTCAGAAGAGAAATGATGTGTCTAGTATCCTGATTGGTGTGTTGATTATTTCGATCTTCTTCTCTATTATCCTGTTTATTGTCCTTGTTCTGGCCTCTAGGTTCATTAGCCACATTTGATATTTTCTATATATGCTGTCAATCTTCAGCTGTTTCTGCATGAGATGCTTGTATTTAGACTTGTGGACTGTCATTATGTTTTTACTGCAACATCTTTTTTTAAATGTTGTTTTTGTTGCCCCTGTTATTGATTCCTTGAAGTATTACCAGATTTCCTCTATTGACTTTAGATTTGTGATTAGAAAACTTTCTGCATTCCTGTCCATTCTTTCTTTGAAATTGTTCCATTGCTTTGGGCTGGAGTTTGCTTAGTCTATCTTGTTCTGCCTGCTATTCTTCCTGTTTGCTAGTTTGACCCATAAAGTGTATTGCATACTGAACTGGAGTACTACTAGCTTATGGTCACTTTTGATTACTATTTCCAGTGAACTGTGTTCTGTACTTATGATGTGAGGAAGTAAGGGATTTGTTACCCAGATGTAATCTAACCTGCTTCCATAGTGTGTCTTAGGTCTGTGATATGTGTAGCTCCTTTCAAATGGGTGTACTTGTCTAAATATATCTACTAACTCGAATGTTTCCAATGTGTTAATGATATGTCTTAATTTGTTTTGATTGTTTCTTTCAGTTGTTCGATCCATCCTCATGTCTGCTATTTCATTCAGATCCCCCATTACAATTATTATCATGTTCTTGCTTTTGTCTTTACCTATTTTACTTTTGATTCACTGTTGTAGCTTTGCTCTCTCTGATTTCTTTGCTTCATTCGATGAGTTATATACAGTTATGATTCTATATCTGATTTTTCCAGTAAAGACCATGTCAATTGACAAACCTCAGTTAATATATTCCTCTGTGTTATAAACATGAGTTGCCCATTTTCTTTCTATCAATATACTAACTCCTATTCCTTGTGTTTGTTGGGTTGGTTTGGTTAACCAGATTTGATATTTTTTCTTTTCATTATGTCATTTGAGTCTTTCAGAAAGCCATGTTTCTGTGACTCCCAGGATGTCTATTTGGTTCTCTTAACAGTACTCTAATAGTGCTAATTTGTCGGCTTCTATGTTTATTCCTCTGACATTGATAGTTCCTATCTTCCAGTTTCCCTGTTCTGTATTTGCTTCTTCTTCTATATATGGTTGCCTTGTTATGGCATTTTTCCCTTCCTGTTTTCTAATTATAGTTGTTTTGAAATGCTTGAGGGAATGGTTCTAATATTTCTGTTGGGTCGATTGATGAATCGATACATTTCATCATCTCTTTCATGGTAGACTCGATTGTGAATTCCATCTGGTTGATTCTCCTGTTGATTGCTTCTTGTTGTTGTTTAATATCGATACCCCTTGGCGATGGAGTTCTGAAGTTTATACTTGTGGATGTAGATTCAATTTCTATAGGAATGTCCATAATGGCTGGCCCCTTTGCTTTGATATAAGGACCTGCTTCGATTGCTATTACTCTTTTATCCAATATATAGACCTGGTGTTTGATGACGTTTATATCTACCTGTAGTTGCTTGAGAACTTTTAATACTTTTTCTGTCTGTCCTGATGTATGGGGAAGCCCTTTTGTGATGCTAGCGTATATATGTCCCAAGTTGTTTGTGTTCATGGAGATAGGTCTTTGACCTTGTCTGGGAGGAAGTGGTTCTTGTTATGGACATGTCCCTAGTTTGGGTTGTCCCAGTCTGTTTCTACTGTCCCTTTGTGTTGGAACTTGTTTTGTAAAGGTACATGTTCTGGTGTTATGCTCGTATGCCCCACAGTTGACACAGAGCCTTGTTGATCTTGATATCCTGATTAGTTTCTTGTTTTTGATTTGGAAGTATTACTCCTTGCTTTATCCAGGTCTTGTATATCTTTGAAATACAAGATCACGAAGTGTTTGTTCTGGTTTTAGTGGTTCAGGGGGAAGTAGCATGCCTGTGCATTTGTCTGGTTTATTATTCCTTGAATTTTTGTTCCTTATGGAAGGTTAGCTAGGGTGGCACTAAACTGGTTTCTTTTTTCTTTTGTAATACGGGTTTTGACTATAGGAAATATGTATATACAATAGTTATCCTTGTATAAGGCCTACTTGTGAACTTGTTCTTCATATGCTTCTGTTGAGTTAAATTGGACTGTTTTGGATTGAACAGCCCCAGCCGGTTGTAGTGTGATGTATTTTATTGTCGATTTGTCATTGAATAAACTGGCGATATCCTGTTTTTTGTAGTTAATGGGAATGTCCCAGATCCTGATTGAGCAGTTCTTTCCTTCTGTAGTGCTGATTGGTGAGACTACTCTTGATTTGATAATTTCATTATCAGTGATCTTGATCTCACATGCAGCTTGAGCCTTATGATATTTACCAAAAATGGCTGTGATTTTCAGTGTTCCTATGGGCTCTTCTACTTGTACGTGTTTCAGGGATTCCAGGTGTTCCCAAATATTTCTAATGTACTGAAGTTTTTCTTGAGGAGAGTTTCCAGGTACTTTTTCAGGGCTGCACTAAACCTTGCCAGGTTGGAGCGTATCTTGTCCAGCTTTGTCCATGCCTTCTTTTTGGTTATTGATTAGCTGTTCGCCCTTTCCTCGTAGGTGTATTTATTCATGGTAATGTCGTTCGAGCCATCATTGTTTAAATCTTTCTCACTTTAATTCTCAGGTGTTGTCAAAGTGATCGTGATTAAAGAGGTTGGTCTTGAGGTTTCCATCGTTTCTTCCTCTTGGAAGACTTCTTTTGTATTCTCTGTTCCTGTTCCATTGGCTTGCTTGCTATCATGTCTTCGAGTTCCATTGTTTCTTGCTATTCTGGGTTGTCTTGGTATTCTTCAAATCCCTTAGGGTTGTTAAGTTGTTCTGAGCAGGTTCTTTGTTTTTTGACTGGTGATATAGGATTGAACTTGTTTGCGAGTTTTGTTTTTAAGAGCGGTTTGGAGATCTTGCCACTGCTAGTAATGATTCTCTCTCCAGTATAATTGACTGTGCTGTCCTTCTTTCTTAATCTTGATGCCATGTTTGTTGTTGTTGAAGCTCTTTGCAAGCGTAGGTTTTTTTCTTGCGAACTTTAGTTTGTTACCATAAAAAGAAATTTTCAGAAATTAAGGACAAGGAAAAAAAGAAGATCTTCTAGCTCCATTTTTAGAGGATAAATACTTGAACATAATAGAACAAGCTGAACAAGTACAATATTCTTCACAAAATATTATGTCAAATCAGACAGTACCTGAAAACAATCTTTCTATATACAGCTCACCAGATAAGGCAATTGCCATAGAAGTTCAAATAACTACAACAGTTGAGATCCCAAATATTACTGAAATTGAAATGGGAGATAAGGAGCTCGAAAATATAATCAAATGGATGTTATTATTGAGAAAATTAAAAGAGACAATATAGCTGAGCAACATATATATAAGACAAGAAATAGACTAAAGACATCCAGTATCAATCCCTTTCATATCAAGGCAAATAGTGAATATAAAATGAGTGTATTTACTTCTAGGCTCCCAGAAGAAACTGAAACAGAATAAATAGCATATTTGCAAAATACATTAGGCTTGCTAAAAGATTTTCAGCCCTTCAAAAAAGAATTTATTAATGGCAATGCATGGACAACATTTTGTTGCGAAGAGGAGAAAGATGTATTTCAATGTCTTAAAAAGATTAACAAAAAAGAGAAAAAAAACTTTATAATTATACCTATAGATATAGAGAAATAGTCAAACTATATTCAACCACCAAATAAAAAAGTTTTCCAGCAAACAAAAGATGAAGAAAAAACCATACTAGTGGTTACACTTATAGACATTGACCAAAACCACTCACATCAAGAAATCAAATCTGCTCTCAATAAATATGAACATACAACAAATATTCATATCTATAATTATTCAAAATTATAACAATGAATAAAGGCACATATTACCCCTTATAAGGAATATATCAACCTTGAGGAGGAATGGATAATTCATACGAACACAGAAACTATCTGAACAATCTTCACTCAACATGAGCCTGACGATAATGAAATTAATAGAATTATTAAACAGCATAATTTACAATCATTATGACTTTATAGAACACATAACACTACTACTGGTTTAATCACACGAGCAGTCAAACATACCAAAGCCAAATCATGTTACATTCCTAGAAATCCATATACACTAAAGAGAAGAGGCTATGCAGTAATTTGCTTCTTATCAACACAAAATTTTAATAATGCTTTAAAACAATATATATTTATTCACAACCATAAACTCACCTGGAGTGCTAGAGAACATTTTTAAAAAAAAAAACAAAGCCCTTCTCAAGAAAGACAAGATCATATCAGCAAGAGTACTAGAGTGCACTTTGAAAATGAAATGGAATATGATGAAGAATTGACTCATACTGAAAGTAGGGAAGATAATAAAGAAAAAGTCTACATCAAAACAACACATGGCAAACTTTACTCAAGACAATTGAGTCAAACTGATATCAGAAGCAATATTAGAGCCAATTCGTATACAACATCTGAGAATAAAGTAGAAATAGAAAGAGATTCTAAAAAAAGAATAGATCTAGAAAGAAGGGAAAAAAAGAAAAAGACATAATTTTCAAGGCAACAAACATACTACTAGAACAATAAAAACTCCTCAATGTTTTGCCACTGGTAGTAACAGGGAGCCAATAAAATCCTATTATAGAAGACATTGGAATGATAGATCTGAAAGTCCCTATCCTGAAAGTGAAAATGATCAAGATTCCCTTTACCAGATTCTAAACAATCTTAAACAACTAAATAATAGAATAAACATAATTGAAGGAAAAACAAGCAGTCAAAATAGGATAAGAGGAAAGCGATAGAATAATCACTCCTAAAATTAGCACCAGTCCAATCAAAATATACCAGGAGTGAGTTTAATCTACAAGAAAAGTCAAGCTCATCCTGGAAAAAAGGTGCAATCCTAAAAGAAACTATAGACATCAATATCATCCCTTAGATGACTTTATCAATGCAATTAAAAAAAACACTAGTAATAGAATTGAAAAGGTGTATACATTATATAACAAGTATATTATAGATAACTCTATATTAATGGATACTATTTCAATCAGAATACATAATATTAGAGGAATTAATACCAGCCTAAATCAATAAAGAATGTACAAACTTATACAAGAACTCAACATAGATATTTTAAGCATCTATAAAACTAAGCTAACAAATGAATCAGCAGAATTTGCTTTCACTTCACAACAAACACATAAGTTTTTTTATAGTAGCAATAATGAGAAACCTAGAGGATCTGGAGTGGGACTCCTCATTAATAGAAATATCAAGAAAAAGTTGGAATCTATTGAAAAAATAGAAGGCTATATAATAGGAGCCAACTTTCTATTAACAAGATATAAACTTTATATTAACCAGGTATATCTGTCATTAGAGAAAATTGTCAGTAGATGGCTATAACAGTTTCTTCAAAACAAAATTCTAGATAAGCAGAGAAATCACTTCAAGGTCATAATCATGGGAGATTTCAATGCAGTCATCAATCCAATAGTAGATTGGCCATCTACCAACAAAAGGACATCAAGATACAGAAAAGCTGAAATAGGTCTTTTCAACTTCTTAGAATACTAGAACTATATAGATGTCCAGAACTCTTGGGAAGAAGAAAATGCTACCTTCTCATGAGCAAACAATATATCATATAGTAGAATCAACTATATTTGGATGCCATCAGAAATTAGCTTAAATAACATATATAAATTCAAAAATATCTTCATAGAAACATTGTCAAATAGTGACCATACTTTATTATTGATAAGAATAACAACAAACAATTTGTTCAAAAATCAAGTGCATGAGTAATATAGAACAAAAGGAAAGAAAATACCTGACCCAATAAATTTCATAGCAGAACAATAGAAGAAATTTAAATACTGGATAGAGAACAAATTTTCAAAAACTGATTCATAAACTTCCCAACTAAGTGTAAAGAATGGTTCTCAAGAACTCAAAGAGACCTATTTTTATCACTCTTTTTTGAATATCTTCTTCTATTCCTTTTGTATTCTTTATTTGCTTGTCTATATTTTGACTTCTCAAAAAGATAATATACTTATTCTACAAAAATTTATCTATATTTAGGTCACCACTTTGTCTTACAGCTTTATTTGAATTTATGGTTCATACTTTGTTCTTATTATAAATCTTTGTTAAGGAAGAATCAAGCTCTTTTTAACCATATCTATCTTGATCAATTGGTATGATATTTTAGAAGCTATCAGTCCATACCGACTCTCTTCTTCTTTATCAACTGAATCTTGATTTGCCTTTAAGCTTGGCAATTCTTCTATTCAATTTTTCTAGATTTGTTAATATGAGCTTTAGTAGATCTTGCTTATCCTCAGGCTCTGGTTAATTATATTGTTTCCTATTTTGATTCTCTTATAGACTTCTAGAATTTCCCAATTGTACCCTATTACTTCATATTATTGGGTGACCTAGAGTTCTATGGTGTCTTTGTTAAATGTTATTATTCTGACCTTGATACCTTTTCCTTTGATTAGTTAACTACTTATACTCAATGGTTATATTAGAGCTTATCGATTTACTGTCTAATAATGAATCTGATATAGATTCAGTATATGTTTTTACTATTCTATGTTCCAGTTTTCCTCTTAATTTTTCAATTCTAGGTTTAGAACTCCTTATAGTTTCTTCTATGATTTTTACATTCCATGATAGTCTTAGTTTTTATAAGAAAATATATTGCTTACAAGCTCTTGTCAGTACTTCCTTTGTTGCAAAATATACTACTGTAAAGTTTTGTTTTTTCAATATATAAGAATTTTTTGATATATAACAGGCCTTAGCTTCTGTACCATTAGGTGTCCTGACTACTAGACTTGAGAGTATTCTATTTGTGTCTAAAAACTTGGCTGAGTGTTTATTTTATTTGATCAAAACCTCATTTATTTCTTTACCAGTTAGTTCTTCTTTAGTAAAGATTGTTTTTATTATTTCTATTCCAAGTGGCATCATTCATATTTCTTCAGGATTGGGTTTAAAATGTTTATGCTACTTAAGATAGGTCTTTACTCTGATTTTTGTTTTTACCTTATAGATATTAATGTTTTTAATATCTCCATATCTTTTTAGGTATTCTTTTATATAACTCTGGAAAGTTTGTGATCCATATTCATTAGACTTATATATTATATATCTTTGTTTTCTTTTGAATTGTGAATTTGAAATATCTTTTTTTTCATCTTGTCTATAGCTGATTGATCTATGTGTTCTTCCTTTCCTAGTTCTAGTCATTGGAGACTGAAGGCTTCTTCCTTTCTATTTATCTTTTCTAAATATTTAATGAAATCTTTTTTTTCTTTGAAATAGAAAATTAACCATTCATTGTCATTAATGAAACTTTTATGAAGAAGGTTTTATTTATCCTGAGATAGTTTTAAGGCATTGTATAAATAAGCTCTAGATTCCTTTTCTAAACATTCTGAAATATTTGCTGTCATGACTCCTAATCGATATACTTTTTTTTTTACTTATGTAATATGAATTTGGAGTGGGATTTGCAGCTCTATTTCTTGTTCTGTATGAGCTAAATTTACTTATATTTTGACCTTTGATCTTTTCTCCCAGTATTTCAAATTCCATTTCCTCTTCTATCTCTTCCTGTTCTTGAATATTAAACATTGTAATCTCATTGTCTACTGTTAGATCATTTTCTACCTGAGTGATAATCTCTATAAGAAGGATTTTTATGTTTTTTGATATATATTTTTCTTTTTTGATTATTTCAAAAAGTTTATTTTTTATATATAGCTAAAACAGGTCCTCTTCTTTTCTTTTTCCAAGCTGTCAGAGATAGGTTATATATTGTATTAAGATTCGTTCTTTATAAAATATTATCTTGTTTACTCCTAAGTTACTCACAATAATATTATCAAGTATTATACAGGTTTCTAGGGCTGGTGCTTTTTCTCCCACTTGAATAGTGGCTTTTCTCTGTCTGGCTATTTGTTGTGTAGCCCATAGTCTATTATGTTTATCATGCTTTCTTGCAAGTTGAATTAGAGTATCAATAATATCCTTTTCTCTATTATTTATTATTTGTAAAATCTTCTTTGTCTTATTCATTATGCATGTGAAGGGTAGCTAATAGGAAATAAATTATGTAGTATTGCTTAAGTCACATAAAGCAAAAAAATCTTTTACGTGTTTTGCTTTTTGTTTTAGTAATTCTCTATTTTGATTTGTGTCTTAATTTTGTTTTTATTAAATACGTATAGTTTATCCCTTCTTTATCTAGTATTATTTACTTGTTTACACTAGTTTATAATATTGTATTATAGATTTCAGCTGTTTTGTTTATGTCAATCACATTCTGGGATAATATTATAATTGAGAATCTTGTTAAATCTATTTGCTTTTGTTGTACTATTGTAATAAATTTTTGTCAAACTTGTTGTGTTAACAGATCTATATATATATACGTGTTCACATTACTCTGACTAGGTGTTTTGATATTTGCAGGGTAGGATATATACATTAGGCTGTTTAAATTTTGAGAGCTTTGATGTCCTTTTGAGTCTTAAGGAATTTGAGATTTGCTTGATTTATCGAGCAAACCTATTTTCTTTATAATTTCTTGTAATATCAAGAAAGGTGTCAACCTATACTGACCTAGCTACAAGCACTATGAAGTTAATATTGATCCCCCTTTTCTAATTGTGAATCAGTTTATATTGGTTTCTTTTCTTTTTCTTAAAAAAGAAAAAAATCAAAGTTGTTGCTGTATATATATATATTCCAACAATCTACTACTTTAGGACTATATATGAAATATTGTTTTTGTTAAGATAACTGTTGTATGCTGATGTTGCAAGAATATGTGTCTTGAATTATAGATATTTCTCTTTTCTTAGATAAATTGTCTAAAAAGAAAATTTTCAAGGATCTGAGGGATTTGTAGAAAGAGTTTTTTTTTTTTAAAAAAAAAAATATTTAATTCTTTAAATAATAATATATAAAAATAAATAAGTTATTTTTATTTTTTTTTTTAAAGAGAATAACGAAGCCCAGTTTATTGAAGTCGATAGAACAGACCATATATATTAGTCTAGCTATTAATTATAGAGCAATTCTATAATCAAATCTTATGCTAACTATAGCAGGTTTTTATCCATCCTATCATTATAACTATAAATCTGATTGTAACATCTTGTGTACCCCATGGCTTATTGCCGGAAGAAGCCCTCTTACCCTACTACCTATATCTGTATTACTCTTCCCTGACTCTTATTTCTATAGGCCCGAGGTCTGCAACACAGAACCCCTTTTATATCCCGTCCCGCCAAATATTCTTTTTACAGTACTTATTACAGTATGCCTACAGAATACACATATGGAATCTTAGATATCATCTCGTCCTGCCGGAACACTCTTTTTATATAACCTATTATAGCTTGCCTATGGAGTGACCACGTGGAGTCTTGGATAGATGTCAGTTTTTGATAGAGACCTTCCTCTAATTAATGTGCCTAGGCTCCGCTAGCTTCCTTGATTTTACGGTGTGCAGATCTTCAACCTATCTGCAGAAGCTTGAAAGAATCTGTCTTGTAACAAGGTAGCTTTAGCACTAAAACCGGCTAAAGCATCTTGTGATCTTTGGATATCCCATGATCGGACGGAGTTTTGGTCAGAGGTGGTTAGATCATCATCATGAAGCGGATGGGATTTTCTTGTACCACCTAGGCTTTTAGGTGGTACTGCCTCGCAGTGGTATTGAACTCAGAAACAGTACTTGGTAACCTGGGAGTGTTACCACTATACTATCGATCCATAGGTCTGATGAATAAGTTATTATATAAATATTAAAGTCTATATAATATTGAAATTTTTATTTAATATCTTAATAAAAATAAATTAATTTCATTAATAAGAATTTAAACTTTTTTTTTTTTAATTTTTTCTTAATCAATCAAGTATGAATCCATTATATATATTTTAACAGTTGCAGCAACTAGTATTTTAGTTTTTTGTAAAATTGATTAGATAAATATACAAAATGCTGACTCCTCTACGATTGTAAAAGGATGTTGGTTTATGACAATCTATTGGATAAGATTTTGTTTTACTTTTTCAGGTTCATGTATCCACAATATAAAAAATAAATTTTAGTATGATTTTAAATTTAATAAATATATTTATACTGACCATTATAGTATTAAAATTTTT
>CAJVPT010003322.1:0-15499 GCA_910592055.1 Acaulospora colombiana
GCTACCATTTTCATGTTTTTACTTCTATAATTTATAAAAAACTCGTCAGAGTAAAAAATTATTGATTCTTTTCTTTTTCTTTTACTGACAACTCAGAGTTGTCTGCTCCTAGTTTATATTTAATAAAGTTTTCCTTTAACTAAGATACATGACGATGAAATGACTTCCTAACATTGCACATGTTACAGATTTTTTTTTAGCTTTTCATATCTGATGAAAAATTAAAAAAATGCTCTATTCCTATAAGAGATTTTTATAAAGACTGTTGGTAAAGTCTTTGGAGGGTAAACATGAAGAAGATTCTTGATTTTTGTAAACATTTTTATAAGAGATTTCAATAAAAAAGTGGTATTGTTGATAATTGTAGTTATTTTGATAATAGAGAGTTGATAGTCAATAAATTTGTAGTTTTAATATCTTTAGTATCAAATACAACATTAGTTTTGTTAGTTTATAAATGAGAAGCAAATTTATAATTACTAGAATCAATTTTCATATTTGTAACTATGGTATAATCAAGAGTGGGTTGATTTTGATTGATATTATTGAGTATGTTATTATTGAAAAAGTTGTCTACTATGATATCAGAATTGGATTGATTACCTTTCATATTGATTAGTTTTGCATCAGATGTATTGGGGGATTCTATATTTGTAAGTTTCATAATTAACTAATAATAATCTTATGGCACAGAAATATTTGAAGGGGATATATAATTTTTCTTTTTTTTTTGAGAGAAAAAGTGTTGAAGTTGATGTTAATGGAAATAAAAATTTGATATCAAGGATAGTGAAGTTTGTAGTTCATAGTATTTTTGATTACTTAATAAATTGCAAATGTTCTATTATCTTCTGATAAGTGGAAAGTTGACTGGTATTCCATAAATTTGTTGAGAATAGTGAGATCATTATAAAGAAGGATTTTAGCTAAAACATTAAAAGAAGGAGAAAAAACTTGTAAGATTTATTTTTTATTTTCAAATTTGGTGTAAATAATTTTTAGATTTAGGTTCAAATCTGAGTTTAGAGGGTTAATAATTGGGATTAATTAGGATGATAAGCAATATTGAAGAATTGATACTTGAAGATGAGAAGCTAGTTTAGTTGTATAAACAAGTGAAATTTTGTTTTGTTTATAGATAATAGAGATTTTTGGTATTCTATTATTTGTTAAGACAATGTTAAAGATAGTGAATTTATTTTTATTGCACATAGTTTTAGAAAAACCGCCTCCAAGCTCTTTCTGTTTACCTTTGAGCAAAATTTTGTTAAAATTTTTCTTTTTGAAAATTTATGATTTGATGATTGATGGAAAGAGTTTTTAAGACAACTTTTTAATTTGTTTAAAAAAATTTTTTTATTAACTTAACTTTTATTCATATCACAATAATTTGTATTTATTGAAAAATTGAAAGAAAAAACTTTATAATAATTTATAAATTTTTATAAGTGACTAACTTATTATCATATATTAGTACTCTAAATTAAATTTTGAAAACAATATTATATTTTCTTGATATAATTGAATTAACTTATATTTATTAAGATTATTGTCAACAGTTTATTATTATTAATGAATCAAAAAGTAAAAAAACAATTAAAGAAAAGGTAAAGATGAATTTCTAAAGAAAGAGAAAAAGATAAAAATTAAATTTTTTTTATTAGCAAACATTAAAATTTTTAAATTAATAACTAGGGTAAAAATGACTTTTGAAATCATACTTCAAGTTGTTTTAAAGAAAGGAAGTGAAAAACTTCTTGCAAACATCTTTTTTTGATGTGATCAAAGAATCAATAAAAAGAGTCATTAATAATTGATAAATTTTTAACAACAAATAAAAAATATATAAATATAAAACGCATCTTTAAAATATCTTTTTTTTATAAGCACAACTTTTTTAAATACATTTCTATATTATAAATGTATTTATTTATTGCAACTTAATTTCGTTCGGCGTTAAATAATTTCTCAATCAAGCCATTTAAATTAATTCTGGTCGAAATCAATTCATTCTAATCCGATTGCGTTTAAGGGATTTAACAATGTACTGTATGTATTTAAAAAAGAGGAAATAATATAATTGCATTCATTTTATTTGTTGAACCAAAATTTATCATTGATAATAAATATAGATGTTGTATCGAATTAACGAATACTGATAATAAAAATACAGCGAAATATACAATACATAAGCAAGATCAAATAAACAACATCAGGGCTTCTAAATGTGCCCGCTTCTCGACATCCATCGTTCAGACCTTCCTCCCTCCTCTCCAACAGACTCGATCTCTTCCATTTTCTTCCATTTTCTTCTGAACCTTTTCTCTCTATCAAGTTCATGATCATTCATCTTTTTGGTCAAGTATTTTATGGCACCTTTGAATTTTTTGTCATATCGATCCGGAAAATGGTGAAACAACCAATTCTTTCTCAAACCAATATCGGTAAATAAGTCAGGCATTGATTTTTCGCAGATTATTTCTTTGGTATAGATTCTATGATACCCTTTATAAAGGTAATATATAGTTCCGGGTATGTAAAGCTTTTGATCCGACGAATTAAGTTTCAACGAAATACGATAACTATCGATGGAAGCTATTATCTTTGAAAGTTTATCCCTGGAGTTGAGCTGCAAGAAAATAAGTAACGGAAAAGAATAGTAATTAAAGTCTCAAAAATGACCTCGCATACCTTTTTGTAAACCTCATTTTTGAGTTCACTGGCTGCGAACTTAACCAATTCCTTGAAATCCATCAAACTTCCGTAACTCAGTCGCGGAATTATATCATTCTCGTTCACAAAGTTATCAATGCATTTCACACACTCTGGATCACGTGCCAAATCTAGTGAGAAACAAGGGGGTGTCGCGAAATTCCACGCATGAATGTCAATTCCACGTGCAATCAAATCTTTACATTGTTCGCGTAAGAGTAAAGTAACCACAGATGAAATGGATGCTCCCAATGAATGACCGATTACTTGTATAGCACTGGACTTGAACTTCTCCACCGCTGATCGAATATCCGCCAGGGAATGGTTCACCAAATATTGAGCGCTGCGCAGTACTCCACGATGTACAACACCACCGTTCCAAGGTTCGTAATGGGTCAGGACATCGGTGATTATATCAGTGACATTCTATTTTAAATATTGACGATTAATAATCAATTTTAAGGTGAAAAATATGATAAATTTGGATCCATGAATCACCATTGTTCCCCTGATGGATATGATAATAAAATTCGTCTCCGGATCGCGTACTATCATGTAGTTCGGCACAGATACGGTCCTTTGACCAAATTCCCAACAAATGATATCGGATTTCTCGAGATTAAAAAAATCCTGAACAGCTTTTCGATCAGAGTTAATTCGGAAAGCATCTTTGAAAGGCGAATTAGTTAGAACTTTTCATCAAGCATTTGGAATTTCCTAAATAGGAGGAAAAAAAAAAGGTCACGCGTACTTAGGGGAGCCATGTTATACCCATACCCACACCAGTTTAGCATAAATGAACCCTGTAATGAAAGAAAAAATTTTTCTCATCTTGTAGAAAACAAATAAAAATTGTAACTGATGACAAAAATGCGCACGTATGATGCTATCGAATATTTCAAATATCTCTGAGCCATCCTCATTATCTCCACATCCTGAATCGAGCACCCTGTCACCGGACTACAAATTTAAAGGATTGCGAATGGACGATCATAATTTGTTAATGAATTTGTGAGAAATTTTTCTCGCATGACGATCATCTCTCATCTTACTTTGGCCTTTGAGTATAATATTTCTCAAGCAGCATATATGCTTTGAAGAATTCCAGCTTTGTCAGCCTCCAACCGTGATCAAAAAATGAGTGATAAAGGACTGTGATTTCTTTGATCGCTTCCCTGGTTTCTTGACTTAGTACCATGTCAAGTATGCCGAGTGGTTTGACTTCAGGGTGCATGATGTTATCAGATTCCAATTCATACACTTCATTAATTTTATCTGTAACTCCTCCTATGGTAGCTCGTTTTGCAACTTCCCTTGGGGATGTTTGATTAGCAATGATGGGATCGGACTTCGAGTGTGTAGGTAATGGGCGAGATTGCACAGGCGGTGGTGTCAAGGGAGGATCGTTTTGGAAATGAAACTTGATATTTAATACGATGGTGCCGACTTCATGGGAATGCACGGTTTCCAGGGGAAATGATCTATTCAATGGTTACCGATAAAATTTTTTTGATGATATATGTATAAATTTAAACTTACCCTTCAAATTCTACTCTATTTATAATAGCCATTTTTAACGTACTCAACCGAACAATTGCCCGGCAAAGCTTTTTCTTGGTGTTTAGAAAAAATCCATGATCATAAAAATCAAACTTCAGGGTATCAAATACATATGAATGATAATCGAAAGGAAAAAGAAACATCTTTTTCAATTCTTCTTCGATCGATATGCTAGGTTTCGTGTGGTGAGTTACTGAGTGAATTACAAGGCGAAAGGAAGTTTTTGCTTTGGGACTCGGTCGGCGTGAATGATCAAGTTCCAGCGATTTAATTCGAACTAGCATCATGTCTATTCGATAAAAAGATAATTAGTTCCATCAGAAATAAAATATGAAAATGAAAAATTCTATTTACCCGGGATATTATTGCTAGATACTGCATGCATGCAATAAGTATAAAATAAGTATTTACAAATTCGCAAATTTAAGTTGATCAAATAAAACAAACGTACATAACAAATCAGGATCGCTTGTCCCCCTCCCGACATGAACTTGTCTTTTATTCCCTATATAAAACGAAGGGGAATACCGATCAATTAATTGTTGTTCGTTCTAAGCTTTAATTCTGAGAAACTTGGTGATACATTATAAAGTTTAAACTCGATGTACCAACGAAACTCCTCGATGAACAATCACTAGGACACGGTTGAAGCTTACGTTGATCTTGTCCCTCAGCTACTTTGAGTTCTTCTGGTTTCTGATTTTGCTTGATGTCATTCTCAGCTTCAAATTTCAAATCTCCACCAGTTATTTTAGAATCATAAAATTTCTTAGAATTATAACTCAGAACTTTCCTCGGACTATAACTTTTAAATTGACTCGAATTATTGATCGTATAGCTACTTGAGTATACTCTATTGGAATCCAAACGTTTAGAAGGAACTTGTGCCAGGGACCAGTCAAAATCACGCCATGCCTTTTCAGGGTCATCAATATTTTCTTGGTTTTCGTGTGGTATGTCGTTATCAATCGAAGGTTTCAACTCGGGCTCTTCAATCGATGCATTCTCTTCGCTTGAATTATAGTCTGACGTAGTATCTGATAGAAAATCAATTTCGTCCACGGTTTCTTTTGAGACTGGAGTGTCCGGCTTGACTGTTGCCTCCTGAGGAAATTTAAGTCTGTTAATTTGATCTAGTTCCTTGGCATGTTTTTCCAGTTCATCTATCATTGATTGAGTTTCCGGCTCAAAATTGGGGTGTATTGTCAAATCTTCTCTATGCTTGCCTTTAGCGGAAACAGTATTCGAAGGATATAACGCTTCTGGATTGGTCTCCAGGTCAATTTCAAGAGCCATCCGAAGAAGCCTTTCTTCTTGAGTCATTTGTGGCATTTTATCGAATATATATTTTATCTTTTGAAAGCCGAATTCCTCTGCAATCTTGATTGTTTATTTATAAGGGAGAAAGGCTGATCGGCACCGGCAGCATACATGCATCCTCTTTGGTAAGGAGAACTCCATTTTTGTTAGTAGTAGGACTGCATGCATCGTAAATCTTATGCATACGCTAAAATTTTGTTGTGATATATTGGTTAAAATTTTCACATTAACGACGTAATCATTTGTATACATAATCTTTGTTAACTTGGTTTTTTTTTAGTTATTTTTATAAAGCTTTTAATTTTATAAATTAAAATTTTATTCGAAAAATAAAAAGTTAAGTTATTTTATCTGTTAAAAAAAAATTTTTTTTTATATATAAATTTTAATAAAGATATTTTATATATTAATTGATTGTGTTTTTTAATACTGTCAAGCTATTATATTATGATTTATAAGAATTTTACTTATTAATTAATTTATTATTAAAATTTTATCTTTTCTAAATGTATTTTTAGATAATAATATTTTGTATTCTTACTAACTTTAGTTCCTAAAATTATTATCAATAGTTTATTACTTTTTTTTTAAAAAAAATCCATAATTAGATTAATATAACTTGTCTTTATTATAAATAGATTACTATATTTACAACTTTCTTATATTAACGCATTCATATATAAAGTATTGTCTTTTCTAAATATAACTTAGGAAATAATATTTTACTTTCTTTATAGCTTAAATTATTTTTCAATCACTTAAATCATTATTTATAATTTATTATTATAGATCTTTTAAATTTTTTTTTATAATTAAAAATCAAACTATTTAAATTATTTAACTATCTAAGTATTTATAATATCCTTAATAATTTTTTGAATTTTGTGTTATTCCAAATTTTTTGTTATCTTAATTTTATTTTTATATATATAGCTATACACTATATTATATATCTTCTTTATTATTTCTTTAATATTTTAATTTTTTTTTTGTTTTGAATACTCATAGCCAGGTTAGATTATCAGTTTATTAATCAATTAAAAATATGAGTACATTTTCATTCAAGTAATATGATATATACTACAATTAAACTATTATTCTAATCTAATTAACCTATTATAAGCATAAAAATCTCTAAGTTCAGCCTTTAAGACAATATTTCGCTCTACAATATCTTTGAGTAAAAACCTTCCTAGTTCACTGCATTATTACCAACATGTTGTCACTGCCATATATTTAACCAAGTCATTGGAATACAGAAAACTACAAAAGGATGGGTTAAAAAAAAAGAAAAAAGAATATTTAAAAATATTTAAATAGATGACAAAAAAATAAAAAATAAAAATAGACAAAAAATATTTCTAGTTTTCTCCAAAAACCTACTTTTCAAGATTTCTTCTCAATAGGAAATATTTGATTGTGATATTTTTTCTTTTTCTGACTATCTAAAGAACTTATTCATTTTTTATTTTGATTTCCTTCTTATATATTATCTGAGGAGATTTATCATTTAGTGATGGCCTTTACTTTCAGAATACACTTGATTCCAACCTTCTTTAGGCAGTAATTTTTTATTCATCTATAATAGAAAGATGACTTATTATGGATTCCAGGTTTTTATGTAATCTAGTAAGGACTGAATCATATTGTTTCAGTATAATAACTTCCAATAGTCAGGCTTAATTAAAGAAATTTTATTGTTATATATCTTATATTATTTAAAAGATCAGATTCTCCAATAATCATTTTGTCTTATAATGATAGAAGGATTTTGAATGGAATAGAGATTCTTGTTGATTGTGATATCCTTTAATAACTTCTGGAGAAATGCATTTTCAACTGTAATTAAAGAGTTGAAATTTAGTATGAACTATAGATTGTTTGGTCTTACTGTTTGACTAAAATAAAAAAAAAAGACTATGATCTTGAACTTTGTTTGATCAGGATGATAGAAGAGAAAGATTTTAGCTTGAACAAATAATAGCTTTCATCACCTGGGAATTTATTGCTCGTATCTTATTGACCTCATAGAACTTAATCTGTAGATTAATCTAATTGAAGGAATGGAATAGATATATAGCATCAATCAACTCTTTTAATCACTAATAATATTATTGGAACATATAAAATAACCAGTAAAGGCTTGTTTATATTTAGTTACTAATGTGTTTTGTATTAATCAATTAGATATCAGGTAATATTGTGTTATCATAAATTCAGGGTCAAACTAAGATAGGCAAAATTCTCAAGAAAACTGTGAAAAACAATAAACACTTTAAGAGAGACAAAAACAATATATAAAAAGGTGGATAATAAGCCTTTCCTGTCAACAAAGCCTCTATTTCTTATCATTTCTAGCTCTATAAAGTGATACTTCACTTGTTAGTCCTTTTACTTCCTAGAACCTTCCTGTCCTTAGTAGAGGAAGTGTATATTTAAGTTTTTTTAGGTTATTAGAGAAGTTTATAAACAAGTAAAGAAGAGTAAAAGAGATATGTAAAAGTAGACTTTAAGTTGTTTTAATAAAAGTATAAAAACCTTATTAGCAAGGAATTAAAAAACTTCTTATAAATATCTTTTTTATATATAATTAAAAAATCAACAGAAAAAGTTTTGCTTCTTTATTATTTCTTTAATTTTTACTTGGTTTTCAATAAAATATATATTTTTTAATATATTAAAAAATTTTATTTGAAGATTTATTTTATAGTTTTTATTCTTTTTTTTTTAAAAAATTCACCATTAAGCTGTCATGGCCTATTTTTATTATATACAGTATTTTAAAAATATTATACAATTTAAAAGATTTTTATATAACAACTCATCCATCTTAGAAGTTTAACTTTTCTAAATACAATTTAAGAGGTAATATTTTGCTCTCTTAATAACTTGAATTATCTTTTAGCTGTTAAGTTCATTGCTTATAGATCATCACTGTAATAATCCAAAATTCTAAATGAAAAATCAAATATCTAATTATTTTTTCTCTTTCATTATCCATCTTTCAATAATTTTCTCAAGGTTTATATCTTTGGACTGTTCTTAATGTAATAACTTGTATGATGGTAAACTATCCTTTTTTTCTGGATTTTTTGTGTTTTCAAACTTGTTCTTCAGAAATCAATATCATTTAAATCTCTAATTAATACCCAAAGTCTTTTCCTATTTAATAATCACTTTGCAACATTCATTTCATATTTTTTTCTTCAAATTCTTTCACATTCATTGACATAGTCTTCCTATATCTTTCTTTGTAATAAGTGGCTTTATTTTATAGTGTAGTTGTAGGAAATATTCAATATCTTTTATTTTGTCTTTATGCATATATCCACATATTATTTTAAAAAGGCTCTGTTCTTGTTGCTATATCTCATTAAACCATGTACCAACTACTTGATGTATAGCTTCTTGATCTTTATACTTAACCTTTACTTAATCAGTAATATATTGAATTAACTTTTTACTTGTTTCTTTTCAAATGTCTAGTCTTTTGAAACTTGTTGCTGAATACAAAAATAGGTGATTAATTGTTTTTTCATAAATTCCATACCTAATACAAATAGTTGATTTATAAACTTCTAGTTTTCACTTCTTGAGTATTTATAATATAGGAAGTTCACTATAAGTAAGATTCATTAAAAAGCTTTTGTTCTTGTTATCCTTGAAGGATGTATACAATGTATGATTTATATTAAACTGGCTCCAAAAAACTGTTTAGTTTATCTTGATTTTCTCTTTACTCTATTTATTTTGAATCTGTCTTTGATTATTCTAGTTATGACTGATCTTTCTATGATATCATTCTTTAATAAACTCCCAAATATCAATATCAATAGTTAGGCCTTTCCATGTAACTATAGAAAAGACAGTATCTATTTCTGATATCTACTGCCATTCTATTGGATCTATATACATAAACTTTTTTCAGTATTAAGGTAAGTCTTTTTTGTTAACTAGATTTCTTATTCTTGTTCAAAGTGGCCAGTTAACTATTTTAATATATTTTCTAAATAACATAAGTAGTTGTAATTGTATAGTATTTCATATTCTAATGATTATTTTGCAGTCTATAAAGATAGTGATATTAGTATCTTGAGGTAGAATATAGAGTACTGTCAATATTGTTAGTATTTCTGTTCTTGCTGCTGAAGACCATAGCAGTTCTCCTGCTGAGAATTGGTTGATAACAATATTGTCTTGAGTTTGAATTCAAGCAAAACCTATTTGGCACTTTGTTTCAATATCTCTTGTTTCTTTTTTAAAGAATCCATCAATATAGAAAGTAAAGTTTTTATATTTATTGTTTTAATTAAATCTAAAAGCATCAGTAAGTTCTCTAATATATTTTTTTGAGTGAATACCTGCTTTATTAATGAAATATATCAGTTTTCTATTACTACTTCTTTATATATTGTTGCTATATTTCAGGTGTCAGGTCTATATTGTTTTAAATTGTTGGGTATCCAATCTGTTGGGTTCTCAGAAAGCAGTAGTGATTTTCTTATCTGTATACTTTTAGACTTATTGAGTTGAGGCAGGAGATATGTTTTTAAAGGTAAAACTATTGTTATTGGCTTAAATAGATCTGAATAACATAGAATCAAATTATCAATATGATTATAACTGAGCTGATATGAAGTAAAGATCATATTTCCTTGAGCTTTCTTGACTTTTCCTATTATATTTTTTGATAGATTGATAATGATTCTTTAGTAAATCTTTCTTTTATCTAGTGTATTCAATAATTGTTCTATTTGATTTCATAATTGTACCATTCTAAATTTTTGAGTAAACTTTTGAATAAATTTTGTTTTTTTGTGATCTAAGAAACAACTTGTTTATACCATCTGAAAATATAATTTTTTCTATTTTCAAAAAATATTTAAACTGTTTTCCATTTTCTATTGTTTCTATAGTTGAGTTAATTAATTGATCCAAGAACATTATATTGTATTTATTAAGAGATGCTATAGCCTTTTTATAGTCATATTTCTCAATAATTGACTTAATAGAAAGTAAACCATTCTTGATTTGGAAAAGGTTTTTCCATTTTCAACTTTAATATATGATTTGAAGTTTATTGGCAAGGGCTAGAATAGTAGCAATGAAGTTATCTTTTTCTAAAAAAACAACTTCTATTAGATGTTCTAAGATATTTCTAGGCTCTTAGTATTTCAACTGATTCTGTTTGAGACAGATAATCATTGCTATTCCTTGATTTTTAGAATTGTTCAGCTGACAGAAAAGAGAAGTTATATGACTTTCAAGTTGAATTCCCATACACTCTTGAGATTTAATATCTTCTTATTATGAATATAACTATTTGACATTGTACTATAGAGAAGGACTTTGTTCTTGAAGTTTTCCTATACATTGCTGTAAGTATATTGCATATCTTTTTTCCAATATGTGTATACTGTATATAGTATTCTATATGAGGAATTAGAACTCTATAAATAATATATTAGATATGTTTCATAGTTATAGTTTTTTTACTAATCAGTAGATTTATAGATCTAATCTCAACTTTTTACAAGTTAATTGTATTCTGCTATTGTATTTTCTTTCAAACCAAACTTTTAGGAATCATACCTGATTATCTTTGCTTATTTTCTTGACTACTATTTTATCAATAATAGTATAAACTATCCCAGTTTTATTTATTTTAATTTATTGTAAACAAAATTGACTTCTTGCTATTAATCTGGGAATTATTTGTTATATAGAATTTTCTGGTCTCTTTCAAAATGTTCTTCATGTCTTACTTAGATCTAACTATCCAGGTTATATCATCCATATATTCAATAACCACTTGTCTAATAGATAGTTTCTTCTTAACTTCTGATATCTAGAAGTTAGATATCTACTTTTTTTTTATAGAATATCTATAATTCTATATATTTTAAATTTTGCAAAGCAATGGATTATAAAAAATTTGTCAAAGTAATGGAGATATTGTTTTCCCTTAATTAATACTATCCCCTGCTATAAATAGATTAGAAAGTTCAGTAGAGAGAATAGTATGACATTTCTGTTCTTAAAAAGATTAATAAGCAGTTGTCTAGTTACTAATAGAATTTGAATTCTTGACATTGTTTTTTTCAACATTTCAAGACTAATTGTATTATAGGCTTTTGCTATGTCTTGAAAAAATACTCATAATTCTTTCTTTTTTCTCTAACCTCTTTACATATACTGTTTAGAAGTTGGATAGGTTCAGCAATACTCTCTTCCTGTAAATTGGCAAAGTTTGATCCTTGCAAGATATTATGTTTTATAAAAATAGTTATCAAGTATTTATTGATTATTTTGGTAAAGTAAAGTCTCACTTTTTCCAGTAACACAATTGATCTAGTATCTCCAAGCTTACAGTATCATAATTTAGGCTTGGGTATTGAATATATATTACTGCTTTTTTATTTCTTAAGTCTTTGACCATTTTAAAAAATAATATTAAAAAGCTATACTAATATAGCTTTTTCTTTTGGACCTAAATTCTTTAGTATCTTATAACTGATCTATAAGGGATTAGATATATTTTTGTTGAAAAGACTTCTTAATATTTCATCAAGTTCTTCTATTGAAATTTCTTTTTTTAGAGGAGGTATTATTCTAATTTAATCAATTCTTTGGGTTGATATTCTGCTTTCTAATCAAGATCTAGGTCTTTAAAGTTGGATTTTCTTTTCTTGAAGATTTTTTAATAATAAGTCTTGACTTGCTGATTAATGGTTTGTAGATTTATAGCTATATATATTAAACCCTTATAGTCTTGTATTAGAAGTCTATCAATCACTATCTTGGATTATTTTCTATTTAGAATATAGTTTAATACTTATTTTTGATTGTTTTTGAGATTCACATTTTTGATTTTAAGGATATATTTAATTTGATTTTTGATATAGAAACTTTTTTTTTTTACAAATTGTATATAAGATCAATTCTATTTTGACAATTTGTTTCAACTATATTTTAACAATAATAGCATTTTGAGAAGGTGATAGGTCTTGTGTAAATAAATGTATTATTACTTAGGATATAAAGCTTATTAATCACTGTTGAAATCTCTTTTTTAATAAAAGGTTCATATATTGCTTGAGCTTTTTTGAGTAGATAGTGAATTTTATTAGTTTCTTTATATAAATTAAATTTATGTTTAGGATAGTGCTTTCAATTTTGGATTTTATTTTATAGTTGGAATATACTCTTTTTGTTTAATAATAGTAAATTCAAATAGATATCAAATCTTATTTAATATTTATAATATATTGAAATTACTTAAGAGCTCTATATACTGTATACTTGGTCTTTATAATTAAAAAAAGCAGTATCTATTCAGATTCTAAACTTTTTTCAATATATATCTATAGAGTTAGTAATATTGAGAATTTTAATATTTTTAGTTCTTTATAGTTCCTACTCCTTTTTCTTAAGCAAGTTGTTAGTTGTTAAATGAATTATTAGAAGTATATAGTTACTGCTGGTTAAAGTTTCCATTGATATATTATAGAAATCTTGTAAGTTTTCAAGGCTTAATTTAGCTATGGTTCAAATATAGTCAATTCTGCTATAAACTAACTTGTTTAATTATATAAAAGTACTATTGCATTTTTCTTCTCAAAGTCTTTGAATATATATAAAATTCTAGTTCTCTAATAGATTAAATAATCTGATTTTAGCTTTTTTATTCTGATATATATTTTGTTATTAACAGGGAACCAATTTATTGTATAATCAATTATAGTATTAAGGTTTCCCATAATAATTATTTCAAAGCCTTTTTTCTGTTTTTTATAAATTTTCTTTTAATTACCTTTTGAGATTCTTTTTCATTCACCTGTGATATAGTAAACTCAGGCTATAAATGTTAAAGAGAAACAAGTTATGGAGAGACCCAAGAGACAATAATATATAACTAGTAGGCTGAACTACAATATAAATAAGATATCTAAAGAAAAGGTCACCCTTATTAAAAAAAACAAAGAACAATCACTCGAAAAAAAATTTATAACTGTAACCCAAAGTAAAAACAAAAATAAAAAACAACTTTTCCTTTCTAAAACTACCCTTACTCTTTAACTAAACTATATAAATAATATTACAATAGCAACAAATAGTAACAAAAGTAATAACAATAGTTCTAGCTCATAGAGTGAGCAAGTTGAACTAGAACAATCTCAGGCATCAGCACTCTGTGAATACATAACCATCAAAGAAAACTTCTCTGAACAACACTTGGCAAGGGTAAATGACTTGATATTAATATAGACATTAATGAAAAACTATCAAAAACAGAGGAAGACTGGCATACTGTTGACAATAGCAAGGGAAAAAATAAACAACCCCTGATACATAAAGTATATCTAGCTTAAAACCTGACCTAGATTACCTTTTGATTCTAGAATCAGATATAGGCAGGAAAAAATCAAACTTGAGGCAAAAGTTTCATTAATTTCAGGTGACACTATACACAAGAGATATTCTTTTTATAAAAGCTCTCAATTTCTTAGAAGGTTTATTTCACATCCTGAATGAACAATAGAAAGAGAAAGACTATATTATTACCATTTTTGGTGATGAGCAAATAGCAAATAATACAAGCAATCTTATCTTGCCAAATATAAATAATTTTTGCCTATTACACATGGAAAAAACCCTACACAAGCTCAATAAAAAATATAGCATCAGGGTATAAAACATTCCCCTGAATACAAGACTCATAAATGTATAACAAATCTATGTCAAATTTGATCTGATTGATAATATCAAATTGATAACAGAAACATGTAGCAGTCAATGACCATTACCTTTATAAACAAAGAAGACAAACTTAAACTCATTAACCAATGGAGTGTATTAATCAAGACACATTCAGTTAGAATTTTCAACATCAAATAGGATCTGAAACAGATGAAGAATCAGAATAGCCACACCTTTAAGTTAACAAATCTTCTACTTAATATTAATGTCTTCAATCTCAAATTAATTTATCAAAAGACAAGGATTAAACCCTGTTACATTCCTTGCCTTCTATTATACAAACCCAGGAAATATGCAGTCCTCAGTTTTGAAAATAAGGAGTCTCTCCAGAAAGCCCTCAACCAAACTTTCATTTTTGGAAAAACAATTTTTGAATGCAAATCAGTTGAAACCAAACTTTGCATCATTTGTAATAGTTCACAATATCTGATCATACAATACAATATTAAGAAAAAAAGAGAACAATAGAAAGAATTTAATCAAGACAAGTTACCAAATTCAGAAAACTATACTAGCACTTCAGACCAGCTAACTCAGCTCCAATATATAAACTCATACAATTCCAACAAGAAAAACCCCAATCTCCTTGGATCTTATACATTGACTATCAAATACAGAACTCAACAATAACATCAGTTGAATCCTCAATATGATTCCAATCAAAACATAATAAATATACTTTTAGCAATCCAAGCTGAGCTCAAATCAATTAAGAAAGCCATTTATAATCTCAATGAAAGAATTGACAATCTGGAGCAATGCTGCTATAATAGTGTAGAAGTAATGGAAGAAGACCATAGCCAAGAAACCATCCACATAGAACTGGATCCTCCATATCTAACAAATATAAATGATATTTAACAACAATAATAGCAGCTTCATAATTTAATTGACAATATAGACTGAACTATAAACACCTTAGTATCCACTGTCGTGGACTATTCCACGAGTCCGTCACTAATCCGTAGCACCTCACATAACCCAGACTTTACAAGAATACTTACAAATGACACAAAGAAGAGAATGCCTCCTATAAAAAACACTTAAAGAAGGCAGAGGCGTGGTGATTAACTTGGCCGAAGGTAAGTGTCTCTTTATTACATTCTGTTTCTTTGGTATATCACTAACTCTTATCTCTATTCTCAAT
>CAJVPT010003323.1:0-15496 GCA_910592055.1 Acaulospora colombiana
ATGATTTCCATGAGCTTATCTTCAATGAAGGGTTGTAGGAGATCCTCTTTAATCCCTTTGCCTTGTTGCCAAAGATACTGTATATGATATGTTGAGTTAGGATTTGTTCCTTGTGAAAGGTTATCACATCTACTCCTAGTATCTTAGCTATAATACAATCGAGGATGGTATATGTTTCTGGTGACAAGGCTTCTGGTCTACTGAATTTATAGTTTTTTTGTTTAAGTAGTTGTTGTGAAGCCCATAAAGTAGAGTGTTCGTCATGTTTTTTTGAGAGATTGATCAACATGTTTACTATATCCTCTTCTCTTTTGCTAACAATCTATAATATACATTGTGCTCTATTCATATCTGCTATTGATTTAGATTTATTAATAGATCACATTATTGTTTGTTTATATTTGTCAGTTATTCTATTTTTGGATCGCAGATAAACCTTTCTGAGGTTGTTGTTGTTTATATTTTTGATTAGGTAATACAGAAAAACCTTGTTGTATTGTTTTGATATATTTATTTGTTGATATTGAAGATCCTATTCAAATTTTGTGAGTTGTTGTGTTTATGTGGAATGTCAATTAACTTGTTTGGACCTCGAGTTATATGTGTATGTATGTGTTTTGTTTGTCACTTTTACGTGTATACTTGTTTTGCCTGTTCACTTTTACATGATCGTATTTGCATAACAAGATGGAGGATAGATATGTTGTTTTTGCATGTATGTACATTTAGACTGTCTTGTCCTTGAGAAGCTTTGATATCCTTTTAGGCCTTTGAGTGACTGAAGTAACTTGATTTATCGAGTAAACTTAGTTGCTTTCTGGGTTCCTTACAGTATCAAGAAAGATGTTAACCTACACTGGCCTGACTGTAAGCTATGTGAAGTTGATATTGGCTCCCTTTTTCTGACTGTGAATCAGTTTACAGGTATCTTTTCTTTCTCCTAAAAATTTTAAGAAAAAGAAGTAAAAGAAAATTAGTAAAACAATATATACCTCTTTCCTTGATATTTCTGAAGGGCTTGTTGTATGTGTGTTGTTAAAGCTTGATAACTTGGTTTGAAAGATATGTTGTTTTTCCTTGTGTGTTTGACCAGGTTTGCTTTTTCAAAAAAATTGCCAAAAAAGGAAATTTTTAGGAAAAAGGAGGATCAGCTGAAAGAGTTTTTTAATGAGTTAATAGTATAAATTAATTAAAATAATTATATAATTAAATTGTTATATGTATTATTTGATTTTCAAAGAATATTTTTGATACTATCTTTTATAGCCATAGTGATTATGTAATAGCCCTATGTGTAAAACTGTATAAATGTAACTTTTTTCAATGACTTAATAAAATGATAAATCTCAGAACTAATCTTAAGATCAATCTTTTGGATAGATTGTTATAACAGTGAAGTTATAAGTAGTTTTAGGAAAAACTACCTTGAAACTCGCCCAAATCTTTTTACGTCTCTACCTTGATTTTGGTATTGTATTTTGTGTATGTGATAGAAGGACAGACTCTTCTATTTGCAGATTACATGAGCTTTTAGTCATTAGCAACAGACTCGCCGATTAGCCTGTTCCAATATATAAACATTTAGTTAATAATTTATATTTTTAATATTTATATTTATTGCCATTCACGATCATTTTTTTCCAAATTAAAATATCATCTATATAATTTAAATTTTCTGCAGTACTGCTACTACCTTGATTTTTTTTTATCAATTCTTCCAGTGCTAGCAAAGCAGGAGGATTTTGTTGTAATTGCTTTTGCCAATACTTTATATGTTTTTCTTTTTCAATTCCTTTTTTCTATTTTTTAATTGGTGTTACTGTTTTTTTTGCCAGGTTTTATGATAACCCACTAGTTACACCTTTCTTCAGCAAAATAGTTGTGCTATGTAACTCTTTTTCTAGTCAGCAAAAAAGAGTATTGCCTTGTATAAAAATTTAAATAAAAACTTAGTATTTTATATTCCAAGGTTTTTATTATTTTTATAAAAATATCTGTCATCTCTACTTTTATTTCCCATTTAATCATATAAAAGTTGTCTTCATCAAAATCCCCTTCTTGACAAGTAAATTCTGGATCACTTTTAGAATAAATTTCTCTAGGTAACTGGCTACAATTGCATGATTCAGGAAATTTATATTGGTATAGACAAATTTGCTGTACCTCCAGAATGCATATTGTCATGGGCTATCCTGATGAATTCGTCACTAATCCATAGTGCCTCATATAACCCAGACTTCTCACAAATACTCACAAATAACATAAAGAAGAGAACGCCTCCTATAAAGAACACTTAGGGAAGATAGAGGTGTGGTAATTAACTTGGCCAAAGATCAGTGTCTCTTTATTGCATTCTGTTTTTTTGGTATATTATAACTCTTATCTCTATTCTCAATGAGGACTGTTTTTCTAACACATTCAGCTCTGTCTTTTTGACATACATTAGTAAGCTATTTATACTTTTCTAACTAACAATATACTAACTACTTTACAATCAACTATACTAACTCTAAGCTTTACTAAACTTTCTATACTTTTTTAGATACACATAGTTCCCTTATCAGTACCTGAGCCTTATCTATAGTTTCTTACTTTGCGACACTCAATCTTTTATGCCAGACTTTCAGGTTTTTGGATTCTAGACTATTATGCATAAATTATATCACCCACGTGATCCATAACAATATGCTTTACAGAGATCCAAGGGATGGTTAAGTTTGATTTCCTTTTTATCATAAAAAACTGAGATACTTTTTTCGACTGCTCCATACTTGTTTCCATTTAATCTTAAAAGTTCATGTTCAGCAATTTTTTGCTATATACTTGAAGTCATATCAACAGAAAAAATATCCATTGCATAGTTAAACAGGAGGCTATTCATCGTGACAACTTTTCTTAATACAGATACTGTTAACTTGTTCCTTATAACTCTTTCAGTATATTGAAAACATGTATAAAAATTCTATATTCTCTTATCAACAGATATCTAAAACTTGTTGTTAGTACTACTTAAGAATGAAATTAAACATATATGAATTTTATATACCTAGTAACTGCCAATGCTCCTTGGTTAAGTTTCAATATATCATTGAATCAGGCAACCCTCCTTTGTAGTTGAAACATTTCCAGCACTGTATCTTGCATAATATTTAAAACTTCAGGTTCAATCCAATTATAATATACAGCAAGTACCATTTTGCCTGAATATTTATCATAAATTATAATTTCCTTGTTTTTTTTTATTATATTCAATAGGCAGGAAACAGTATCAATGACTTATATATATGGAGGCAGTGGATTTACTATTTTGTACATCCACTTTTCTTTTATTTTTTTTTCATTATATCTAGGTTGAGACCCAAAAAATATTGTTTTACTTCGTGGGCATCGGCAAAGTGTTTTTGTGTCAGCAGGTTCTCCCTTATCTGAAATAAAAAGGTATTAACTAGGTTTTTTATTATTAAAACTATTTGAATATAAAATTCTAAAAGGTTCAAACTTTGCTGATCTATAAAGAGAAAGTATAGCAAAGCCTATCCATCCACTGAACAACATCTGTGAAGAAGCAAAGAAAAGAAAAAAGAACTATGATTCTCTTTCAATCTACTGCTAAGGCATATTATACAATATCCCTTTATATGCTTGAAAAAATTATAGATCAGATTTAAATTCCTACAACTATCAAAAAGCTTATAATAATCTTTTTAATAATAGAAGTTATAGTATTATTCTTCCCAATAGACTCTCTAATCCAATAGTAGCAGGGGATAGTATAGATCAGTATGAAACAATTTCTTTTCTTTTATGGAAAATTTTCTATAATCTACTGCTATGCAAGATTCAAAACAATGGCAACCTAGATTATTCTATAGAAAAAGAATGGTTATTCAATTTTAACAAACCTGTGAAAAAAATTAAGCTCTTTTTAAGGCAGACAGTAATTGCTTACATAAATAATACAACCTGAATTGCCAAATCCAAAGAAGACCTGAAAAGGATTTTGAAAGAAGCAAAAAAGTTCTATATAGCAAATGACTCTTAAATTAATATAGGAAAGTCAATTATTCTTACTATTAACTGGAATACTTAAATTTCTGAAACTATTTAAGCTATAATAAAAGGTACTATAATTTATGAAATTAATAAAGAGGATCAGATCAGATTTCTTGATATCTGGCTAGAACCAAGATAAAAAAACCAAAATATTATTAACCTAATAAAATTTGAAATCAGAATAGTAATTCAAGCAATAATTAAGAAAAAGTTGATAGAAAAATATATCCGATATATTATCAATAGGGTCTTGATCCCAAAAATATAATATAGAATGCAACATATACAGTATATCTAAATATGAAAACATGCAATGAGCTCACAGTCATGTTTAGAAAAGTATTCAAGAACAGGGCCTTAGTCTGTGGAACAATTTTAAATAGTTATATTTATAATAAAGAAATATATAGTCTCAAAGTATCTGGGAAATACAACTAGAAAGCCATATACCCATACTTTTCTGTCAACTCAATAATAATGAGGCCTTTGGTATTATCACCATAATTAGATTAAAACAGAGTCAAATTAAATATTGAGAGCCTAGTAATATTTTAAAAAATTCTATCAATCCCAAAAGCTAATTAAAGAAAATTGGGTAGCTGCAACTAAAGATGGATCCCTAAAGAGAAAAACAGGGACAAAAGTCAAATGTCCCTCACTAGAAAACATTAAAATTTTTAAATTATTAACTATAAAAAAACTACCCACAATTGTTCTCTATTATTCAAATCATTAATTTATAGCAGTTCTTGACTTTTGTTCCAATTTAAGTGAAGAGTTATAAATTTTGTCCCTCAAAAAGGGACATAAGTAATCTGCAAAATTTTATATACTAAATACTTTAGGGACCTATTATTAGCTGCAACACTGGCCCTAGTGAAACATATACAAATTACCTTTTAAAGTTGAAGGAGGAAGAAAACATTTGACTATCAAGAAGGTATTCTGTTTATTAAATCAATACTATAAAATGATAGAGAATATTAAAAGACCATTTCATTACTACACAAGTATAAAATCATGTTCCTAGATCAGCTCATTAATACTATTACAATGATACTTAAAGAATAGAGAGCAATTTAAATTCTCTTTAGCAAATGCAAGGGACCAGTCTTCTCCTGATACTAAAAAGTTCATAAAAAACAACAATAAATCAAGATCTTCTACAAAACTCTCTATATAAACTTGAATGAACAGTTTACAATATGCAAATTGAAACATTCCCAACAAATATAGATAAAAAGAAAATATACTAGATAGTCTATACTACCATAAACCACTGCATACAATACTCTCCCTTAAATAATACTAGGTAGTATTCAAGAAAATTGTTATTCAATTAATGACTACTACCCAGGTATATTAAGCTAGAGCCAGTATGAATGTGCAAGTGAGAGATACATTAGATGATAATAAGATACTAAATATCCCGTTATTTATACTACTCCTTTCTAGTAGAATACCCTCCTGGGTACCAATCAATTTATCAAAGGGTAAATTTATTAATACTTGAGGTATTGTATACAGTGGTTTACGGTAATACTCTAATAGGCACATATCAGCTAGTATATAACTCTATTAATAATCATACCTATCTTCAATCAGATAAAACAGTGTAGTAAATAGAAATAGTTCCATCACAAGTTTATCTTTTTTCACAACTAAATAAAGATAACAATCTGAGAAAAAGAAAACAGATTCTTTTGCCAAAAAATCCTACAGACTGGCAGATAAACACATATTATAAAATAGTAACTCTATATCAACTATCAGACCTGCAGAAGTAAAGATTCAAGTGAAAGACTGAAACATTATACTAATAGAACAAGCTATATAAACAGAACATAAAGATAAACTTATAAGTATTTTGAGATATAACAAAAGAAATATGGTTAATCAGCTTACTTTTTACACTAATAGCTCTTATAAAAATGGAATGACAAATTGTGAACTTGAGATGGGTTTAGCTTGGATCTTAATAGAGGATGACAAAGTGGTTAAACAGTTTGCAACAGGAGCTTTCACTTGGCCATTTACAACTAGAGTTGAAATATTAGCTATTCTTACCGTACTATATATTGCCTCTCAAAATACAACCATCATGATTCATACTGATTGTAACATAGCAATAAAAGTATGGAAATTCATCTGCTTACAAACTAAGACATCAATGATAAAATAGACAAAGACTATCAACTGGTCACTATAAAATAAAATCAAAGACCTGATGAAGAAAAAAAAATCTAAATTTGGAAATCTTGAAAGTCAAAGCCCATAGAACTAACAGATTTAATAATCAAGTAAATTTACTTGCTAAACAGGTTAGTTAGAAGAATTCAGTAACTTGGCATCAGCTACCAGAGCTAGAAAGAGTCCTCACAATAGCTATATAAAGAAAATATACAATAGAGATTGGTATCAGAGATTTTATCAAAATGTTCAATAAGAAAATAATTGAACTAGATTGGATAATACAGAAAAGGATTCAGGATCTTTGAACCCAAAATAATAAAGTTATAGATTGGCTAACCTTTTGGAATCAATTCAATCTAACCAATACTTATGATATCTCTTTCAAGGCCAATAAAGACAAAAGCTTTCTAACTAATTTAATCCACAATGAACTTTCAATTTTACAGATACTTAAGAAAAGAAAACCAGATGTGTACACTATAACCACTTGTATAGTATGTAAACTTCAAAAAGAAACATTAGAACATCTTTTTGAATACCAAGCCACTAAAAAAATTAGTGAAGACATATGGCAGAAAACAAGCAAAAAAGATTCATAAATACATTATAAAAGAAGTTAAAAATAAAGAAGTCTGATTTATAATAAATAACTGGACAGACAAATGGTTAAAAGAGATTCAAAAATCTGATAGGGACCTTTTAAATACTATCTATAGATATATGAAAGAAGATAAGATCACCCCCTTGAAGAAATATCTCAAAGAATAACTCAAGATCCCACTTGTAACTATACAGAATATAATTGGTAAGCTTTACCAAAAGATACAAATAAACTTTAAAAAGGAGATCTGGAATAATCACTGTGTCAAAGTTATAAAATAGAAAAAGAAGCAAAAGATTACTGAAAAAGATAAAAAAAATAAAAGACATAAGCATAGATCTGATATACAAATTGGAAAGAATCAAGAAGCAGTACTATTATCTCTGGAAAATCTGAACTTGAAAAATAATAAAGAAAAAGAAGGAAAGAAGTACACAGTGATTATTAAGGATTGAGTTTGTCTTAGAATCAAATGGTTTGGTTTTTAACTATAGATAAAACTTAAAATGATTTATAGTAATAACCTGTAGGCAATGATTTTATTAATTAGAGAAGTTATTCAAATTAGTAAAGAAGTGAAATATTATTCTCTAGATTGTATTTAAAGAAATAGTTTTTCAACGATAAGTAAGTTAGTACATAACAATTTGTAAATATCTAATATATATACAATAAAGATATGCATATTAACCTGACTGTAGATTAAAAAAAAAAAATTGATATTTATTATATTATATTATAATTTTTATTTCAATTTCTCATATTATATTTGGTTTCTAAAGTGAATAATTTTATAAGTGCTATATTATTATTATCAAGAAACAAGTGAAAACATTTATATATTCTAACTAGTATTAAATATATGGCCTGAAGTACTTTCAATTGCTTGATTCATATATATTTATCATATTCAAAATATATTCCAGAGTCAAGTCAAATATTAAAAGTATTTTGTTCTTCCAAAAATATATAATAACTCAATAATACTTGGTAAATAATTGATACTTATAATATTTCATTTATAATATTTGAATTATATTATAAATAATCTAAATTAAAAACTTTTAAGTTATATCTTTAAAAAATTATAAAAAAAATATTTACACTCTTGAATTCAAATTATAATCTCATTCAAAAATATGGCCACAAAGTACTTTTCTATTTTATTATTCTTTAAAGCAAATCCAATAAGATACTTACAAATTAATAATATTCTTATATATGATTATAAAAATAATTTTATCAAGAGACAAAATAATATGTTCTTATATAATTAAAATTATATCTTATCTAAGATAATAATAAAAATAAATTATAATTAAATATGTAAATTAATTATTATATTAGAATATTATTTATTATTATATCAAGATATTAATTTTTTTCATCTATTATTTATAAAAATATACTAAATAAAACATATTTAATTCATTTAATCTCTTAACAATATACTTACAAAATAATTAATATTCAGTTCAGTACAAAAGTCTTTGAACTAATATTGCTTTGTAATTTTCATTCATAATTTGATAACCAATAAATAAAATAAAATAAAAATTTTTATTTATATTGTTCAAAATATAGAAAATAAAATTATTTGAAAAAAATTTTTTAATATTTTAAAAATATTATAAATATTCAATTTGAAAATAAAGAATTAATTTTTATGATATCCAAATTTTCATTGTATAGTATAAATAAAAAAAATTTATTGAAATTATTTTAATAAATAGATTCATATACTGTATATCAAGAAAACTCTTGTTGATCTTCTGACTACACACAAAAAAGACATTCACAAGAAGTTTTTATACTTCTCTGTTAATAAAGTCTTAACACTTTCCTTAAACCAACTTGAAAAAACTTCAAGAGTCATCACTATTTCCCTTCCTTTTGTTATTACTTTTCTTTAAACAAAAACTTGACCACTAATGACCAGAAAGTCAAGCAACATCTTTCTTACCAAGGGCAAGAAAGTTCTGAAAGGAAGAAGAACTAATGTGCTATCATCTCACACTGTAAAGAAACATTACAAAAGAGTTTATATGATGAGAGACAACTTTCTCACTCTCTTGTCCTTTGTTGCCTTCTCATAGTACTCATTCTTGATTTTTGCTGGGGGATTTTGCCTACCTCAGTTTGATCCTGAATTTTAAGTAGCACAAAGTTTCTCACACAGTGATTGAACAGATAGAGCTCACATTAGTAAAAGAAGTAAACAAGCTCCTATTGGTCATCTTACGTGCCTGAATGTATTTCTTCAGCTCCATAAGAACCTGGGGTCCACTATAAGTTATATGCCAGTAGTGCAGGTGGATATAAGACATAGTATCCAACACATCTTAGGAAATAAGAAAGAGTCTATCCGACCATGGCAAAGGTCACAAGTAATGATGGGTCTCTAAAGTATTTAGTATATAAAATTTTGCAGATTACTTATGTCCCTTTTTGAGGGACAAAATTCATAGCTCTTTACTTTAATAGAAACAAAAATTAGAAAATACTATAAATCAATGATTTGAATAATGAAAAATAATTGTGGATAGTTTTTTTATAGTTATTAATTTAAAAATTTTAATGTTTCCTAGTGAAAGACATTTGACTTTTGTTCCTACCTCCCCCTTTAAGGACCCATTTTTAGTTACAAGATACTTCAATCATTTTTAGAATTAAAGTCATCTACCCTTGACAGTCAAGTAAGTTCCTCTTGCTCTCACAGATAGGTAAAGATCTGTTCTTCTTTTTATAAAAAACAAACAGAGTGAACAGGAAGCTTTTTTCCAACCGGTGAGTTTTTTATTCCTGATCCAAGGCTTGCTGGAGAACCAAAAACCAAAGCTGCACCAAGGCTCTTAACAAACCTCTTTCTCAAGAAAGGCTTTAAAGTTACCAGTGATATCCACTATTCTTACTCATAGTGAAAGTACTAGTTGGAAATATTTGCCAGAATAGAAGAATCCCCTCTAAGCCTAATCTACCTTTGGAAGTTCTGCATTTCCTTAAATAAGAGACAAATGCTTGAAGATAATATTACTTATAGGACTGGATTCGTCAGCCCCACCAAAGGTTTTAAGATATCTTCTTGGCCATAGGTCCCATAAGGTCTTTGAATGAGTAACTCTCTCCCCCTCTCTTACCTTTCTCCCTTCCAAAGATAAAGAGATATAGTACTTCAATGGATAATTCGCAAGGTGTTGGATTAGTTGATAGTAATCTTTGATAAATGGTTAGCAGGGGCAAAAAATTTAGATTGATTATCCAGTGTTCGCATAACTTTAAGAAATTTTTTTCAGCACTAGTTAGACCTTAGATTAGTCCTCTTTTCTTTGTAAGAGATAGCCAGGTCACAAGGTGAAATTTTTATAAAAGAGCTCTTCTATTGTAAACTTTATTTGTTTAAATGTTTCTTATATATATTTTCAGAGAAACCTTGTTTTCTCCACCTTATGTAAGAATTCCTCAATAAAGTTTTGGCTCAGCCAGCATAAAAAAAAAAAAAAAAAAAAAAAATTTAATAAATAGATTTATTAAATAAAAAAAAAAAACTCTTTCTGCTGATCCTCAGTTTTCTTAAAAATTTTCTTTTTTTGATAATATTTTTGGAAACCAAGAAGCCAGTTTCCAATATCTAAGAAATATATAGTCTAAAAATAATAGCAGCTTGCCACCAAGCTTCAAAAATACTATATTTTTTTGTAATAACAATTACAGGATAAGTATTATAGAAAAGAAAACCCCAAGAAAACTAATTCACAGTAAGCTTCTGAAGGCCCAATCTCAATTCCACAAAGTTTTCGGTCAGATAAATGCAAGTTAACATCTTTTTTGACACTAAGAGAAGCATTATAGGCAATAATTTTAGCCAATAAATCAGTTAAAGCTTAGAACCCACAATATCTAGAAGAATATCCAAGTCTTAATTACTTAACAGTAGAGAGCAACATAAATAACACAACAATACTTCATATATTGGATCACATAATATAATCACATCATGTTTACTAGTTTGAATAACAACTTACTTACGTGTCTAATAAATAACTTGTTTATATGTTTTTGCTTCATTTTCTATATGATAGTAGTTATTAATAATACAATAGATCTAAAAATAGTAACACAACTTACAATCAATAGTTCAACACCTTGTTTACATATTTATACTTTATACTTACACATGATAGTAGCTATCAACAATACAATAGATCTAAAAATAGTAACACAGCTTACAATTAAAGATCAACACCTTGTTTACATGTTTTCACTTTAGACTCACATATAATAGTAGCATTAATAATACAATAGATCTAAAATAGTAACATAACTTACAATTAACAGATCAATACCTTGTTTATATAAACAAAAATAAATAAACAAAACAAATATTATTCAAATAAGTAAGGAACAACTATCACATAACTTAGAAAACCTTAGTATTATCTGAAACAGCATTTAATAAAACATATCAATACTATATATAGCAACTTAATTCTTTATATTATGTAATTAACATGTTTATAAGAAAACACAAACTCTTACAGGTCACTAAGAAAAGAGAAACACATATTATTGAAACTTTAGTTCAGCTAATGAACAAGTATAATTAAAAAAAAAAGTTAAAGGTCTCACAAACTTTCTTGAATATTACTACAACTCAAAAAATTATTATAAACCCAGCCCCAGGTCCAATCAGATACTCTATTATTGATAGTATCATCACTAGAATTCTGGATATTGATCATATTATCTTCATTAAAGCCAATGTTCTTAGATAATATATCCTTTACTTATGGACCATAAGACAAGGAAAAAAAAAAGATTTTCTAGTTTCCTTTTTAAAAGACAAATACTTGAATATGATAGAATAGGTAGAATAAAATATATCTTACAACTATTGCCAACAAATTAGTCAATAGTCAGAAGTGATCTTCCTACTAACAACTTACCTAATAAGGCAATGGTTATAGAAGTTCAAGTAATTATACCATTTGAAATTCCAATCATTGCTAAAATCAAAATAGAAAATAAAGAACTAAAAAACAAAATTGAAATGGAAGTCATTGATAAAAAAATTAGAGAGAATAATATTGCTAAACAGTAAATATATAAGACAAGAAATAGAAAAATATTCAGTATTAATTCATACTACATCAAGAAAAATGGAGATTTCAAAATAGGTGTATTTACCTCAAGACTTTCAGGAAAAATTGAAATAAAACAAATAGTATATCTCTAGAATATATTAAGCTTACCAAAAGACTCTTATTCCTTTACAAAAGAATTTATCAATGGCAATGCTTGAACAACATTCTGCTGTAAAGAGAAAGAAGATATATTAAGATATCTTGAAAAAATTAATAGAAAGAAGAAAGATAATTTTACCATCATACCCCTAGAAATGGACAAATAATCAAGCTCTAGCCAATCCCCAAATAAAAAATTATTATAGAAAACAAAGGAGGAAAAAGAAATATCACTGATGGTTATCTTAATCAATATTAACCATAATTATTCATGTCAATATGAATAAACAACAAACATTTATATTTATAACTACTCATGATCACAATATAGAATCAAGACATATATCCTTTCTCACAAACAATATACTGACCTTGAGAAAAAATGGATGATCTTTATCAAAGTAGAAACAATTAGAACTATTTTTTCTCAAAATGAATCTAATAATAAAGAAATTAACAAAATTATTAAACAATGCAATACACAATCCTTGTGATTATATAGAGTATATAATACTACTACTGGACTAATTGCAAGGGTAGTTATACATATCAAGGTCAGAGTAGACTACATTTCTAGAAATCTTTATACACTTCAATAAAGAGGCTATGCTATAATTTGTTTCCCAACAACACAATATCTTAACAATGCCTTAAAACAACATATTTGTATTCATGGGCACAAACTTACATAGAATGCAAAAGAATACTTTAAACAAGAATAAAAGTGTTCTCAAGAAAGATAGGATTTCAAGAAGCTAAAAAATCTGATATTAAATCTATACAGTTAAATAAACAACAAATTGATGGTATAAAAATAGGTCAAACTAATATTAGAAGCAATATAAGGCCCAACTGGTACACAACACTGGAAAATTAATCAGAAATTGAGATGAAGAAAAAGATACATCTTGATAAAATAAAAAAAAAAACAATCTTCAAGGCAATAAGCTTATCACTAACAAAACAGAAACCCCCAAATGCTTTGTTACTAGTAGTAACAAAGAATCTGTTAATTATCACAATAGACAAAGAATATATAACAGATTTAAAAGCCCTTATCCTAAATATAAAAGTGATTAAGATCTATTATTAAATCCTGAACAATCTCAAGTGATTTAACAATAAAATAAATTTAATTGAGGAAAAGACAGGCAATCAAAATGGGATAATAGGAAGGCAATGGAGCAACCATTTCTAAAAGTAGCTCAAATCCAATCAAGATATACCAGGAGAAAATCTGATCTACAAGAGGGATAAAGCTCATTCAGAAAAAAAAATACAATTTTTTTTTTTTTTAAATGCTAGCTTATCCTTGTGTCAAGGTGCATGAGATTTATTTTAATAAGCAAAAGATCTAGGGACAACTGAGATAAATAACTATCTGTACTGTCTAAGGATTTACAGATCAATGAATAGTACAAAGAGTTACCTATTTATATCTTATCCAATCAGAATAAGATAGTTACATAACCATCTAGTATAAGTATCTACTTACAAAAACAAACCATGAAAAAACAAGGGGTATGAAAGTTACATTATATTAATTTTTTATTTTATACCTTGACACTCCCTAGAGCATGACTATTGGTTGGCTCACCGAGTAGCTTATTGCTACCCCAAAAAGAGGGGGCTAATGTGCCAAGGATTTACCTGGGGTATTCAGTACCACTGATGTTAAGGACTACCCATGGGTGCCTTAACTTCACTAGTGCTTAACCAAAAATTTTAAAAAGAAAAAAGGGGTTGTGTTCAAGTCAAATATTGTCTGGAGGGACGTGACGTTGTTTAGCTGGTCATTATAAGTGGTTCCAATTAGCAGATGGGAGTATCAAAACCTTCCAAAAAAGATACTAGCCCTGAGTGTAATAGTTGTGTTCGCTATAGAAGAAATGAGAAGTTGGGTTGTTTTCCATCCAAGGTAGCCTAATCTCACCTTGTTCTTTCCACGTAGCCAATAATGTCATGGTTTTCATGTCCTGTATCTATCCGTACAGCTGGTATGCAATTTATGGTGAACCCCAGGTTCTTATAAGTACTGAGAAAATACATTCAGACATATGAAATAATCAATAAGAGCTTGTTTACATTTTTTTTACTGACGTGTTTTGACCAATCACTGCATGAGAAACTTTGTGCTACTCAAAATTCAGGGTCAAACTGATATAGGCAAAATCCTCAACAAAACCAAGAAAGAGCACTCTTAGAGCCAAAGCATGACAAGTGAGTGGGTGGTTGCCTTCAAGATAAGTTTCCCATTATTTGAAAAGCTCTGTATTGTTTCTCTAATAGGTAAGTGGATGGCAACACTACAGTTCTTTTTTCTTTCAGAACTTTCTTGCCATTGATAGAAAAGGTGTTTTATGGCTTTGGTCACTGAAAGTCATGTTTTTATCTGAAGAAGATTGTTTACAAGGGGGAAGGGAGGTAAGTAATAACTTTTGAAGTTGTTACTTCAGGTTGATTTAAGGAGAGTGGTAAGACTTTGTTAGTCAAGAAGTGGAAAAACTTCTTGTGAACATCTTTTTTGAGTGTGGTCAGAGGATCAGCAGAAAGAGTTAATTCGAAAGTAGAAAAAAAAAAGATACAATCATTAAGACAATAGCAGATATTAATATAACCTATCTCAATACAATACATACTATACTACTTGATAACTTTATTAGCACAATCAAAAAGAACATTATTGGAAAAATAGATATAGAATAGTCATTATATAATAATTATATCATAAACAACTTCACATCAAACAATACTATTACAATTGAAACACATAATGTTAGAGGTATCAATACTAGTCTTGAACAATAAAGACTATATAAACTTATACAAAAATTCAATATAGATATTCTGGGATTTGTGAAACTAAGCTAATAGAAGAAATAGCAGATTTTGCTTTTAACTTATAGTAAATACACATGTTTTTCCATAGCTGTAATAATGAAAAGTCAGAGGATCTAGAATGGAATTTCTTATTAATAGAAAAATCGAGAAAAAATTAAAATCAATTAAGAGAATAAAAGGCTACATAATATGAGCTAACTTTCTATTAACAAGAAACAAATTTTGTATCTATCAAATATATTTGTTATCCAAAAAAGCTGAAAGTGGACAGCTATAACAACTGCTTCAAAATAAAATTTTAGATAAGCAAAAGAATCTCTTCAAATAGATAATTTTAATGCAGTTATCAACCCAATAGTAGATCGATTTCTATCCACTAACAAAACAATCTCAAGATATAGAAAAGCTAAGATAGGCTTCTTCAACTTTCTAGAAGACTGGAACTATATAGATATCCAAAACTCCTGAGAAGAAGAAGAAAATATTACCTTTATATGGATAAACAGCTCAGCATATATCAGAATAGACTATATCTGGATATCACCAGAAATCAGTTTAAATAATACAT